>CAUYON010057121.1:0-119614 GCA_963573935.1 Arctocebus calabarensis
CACACGTGCTCATCACACACTCAGACATGCTCACACGTGCTCATCACACACTCAGACATGCTCACACGTGCTCATCACACACTCAGACATGCTCACACGTGCTCATCACACACTCAGACATGCTCACACGTGCACATCACACACTCAGACATGCATACACATGTACACACGTGCTCATCACACACTCAGACATGCTCACACACATGCACACATGTCCGATTCTCTATGGCCCTGGTCTCGATTGCAGCAGAAAGGAACCAGGCGAGACCTGGATTAGAAGTACAAGCTTGTAGGAGGTGGGCTAACCTTGATTGCAGGGTAGCCTTGAGCAATCTCCACAGTAGCCTTTTATTGAAACAACACAAGACAGGTGAGGGGAGTATTAGACAATGACTACATGCCTAAGGATCACCATGGGCTGGGTTCTCTCTCCGCAAGGAGCACCTGCCGACGAATTGGCCGAGGGCCCGGCTTCCTCAGCTGCAAATCATCTTGCTCAGAGGTCATGTGACTCTTGGCATCCTCTATACACACGTGCTCATCACACACTCAGACATGCACACACACATGTACACAAGGGTGCCTCACCAAATATGAGGGCTCCTCTAGCGCTGGGAGCCATGTCCTTCACCTCCCAGGCTGGGCACCCTGGGAGCTGCTCGTCATCAGCCCAGGCAGCAGGTACAGCCTAGGTGCATCAGGACTCCAGCCACTGCCTTCCCCGGCCCCGGTGGGTGCTCAGCACACTCCATCTGTTCTGTGAGTGAGGGTGTCCTGAGAAGAGCACAGGATGGAGGCTGGGAGAGGTGGGAACTGAGGGTGCCACCTGCCACCTCTCTAAGCACATAGAGTCTCCCTAACCCACAGTCACTAATGCAGGTGTGTCAAGTGAAACAGTAACAGGCAGATCGCATGGCACTGACCAGTCCTCAGGCCAGATGGGGCCTGGGAAAGCCTCAGCAGGCCAGGGATCAGCGCTCCAGCTGGCCACCACCTGGTCCTAGGTGCCACCAGAGCAGAGGATCAGGGAGGGGGACTCAAGAGGGACCAATTCATGAGTCGGTGTAGCACCATTGGAAACGCTAACGGCTGCTCTAGCCAGACGTCTCCATACTGGGCGAGTCAAGGAAACACAGAACCCAGCACTGACGTGTTTGCCACACAGCAAACCACCCTGAAACTTAGCGGCTGCAACAATTGTTGATGTAGCTCATGATCCTAAGAGTCAGTGACCTGAGCAGCTGCATCTGGGCTCTGCCTCAGAGTGGCTGTTTGCTGGCCAGCAGCTAGGCAGTGACGCTGGAGCCTGGCTGGCTCTTGCTGGGCGAGAGGCAGCCAGGCCACATGTGGTGCAGCCTCCAGCAGGACAGCTGGCCCCCAGGGAGTGGGTAGGAAGATGCCGGAGCAGTAACAGCCCTGCCACATTCTGTGAGCCTCAGCACAAGCCTGGCCCAGGTGCCAGGGATAGAGAAACACACATAGTCTAGGCAGTAGGACACCCCAGAGAGGACAGAAAGAACCACAGCCGTCCCTGCACCTTCCTCACAGTGCTGTGAACATACAACACCCCAGCAGCCAGAAAAAGAGCAGAGGGCCCGGTTCACTTGGGGTTTCTATTTAATTTTCAATTTAAAATGTTGAAGGGGCCGGGTGTGGTGGCTCATGCCAGTAATCCTAACACTCTGGGAGGCTGAGGCAGGTGGATGGCTTGAGCTCAGGAGTTGGAGACCAGCTTGAGCAAGAACAAGACCCCATCTCTACTAAAAATAGAAAAAACAGCAGCCACAGTGACAGGCACCTGTAGTCCCAGCAACTTGGGAGGCTGAGACTTAGGCAGGATCACTTAAGCTCAGGAGTCTGGGGTTCCTGTAAGCTATGATGACCCAGCACTTCATCCAGGATGACAGAGTGAGACTTAATCTCAAAAAAAGAAAAAAAAAGTTTCAAAAAGTTGGGAAGAGGCAGCTGCTCTGGAAATTTTTGCCTAGGGATCAAGAAGAAAAACTGAGACAGGTAGAGTAGGTTTTGGTTTGGGATATTTATCTTTTCCTTTCTTTATTTATAAAATCAGCTGAATCCAGGAGTAATTTTCCTTCTTCTATTTACAAATAGGGCTTTAAAAGGCCATATCCTGGGCTTGCATTTGCTTGGTAGAGCCACTGACCACAGATATAAGGCCTGACGATTAAGTTCACGGACTCGCCACGGCACACATGCGCCGGCAGCCCTGTTCAATCAGGTTCCATCGCTGTGGTGCATTAGCGTCTCACAGCTGTGCTCTTGCTGACATGTGGCGGTGTCTCACTGAGTGCTATTCACTATTGTTGTGTATTTTTGTGTGCCATGTGAGAATGTTGGAACTTGAATTAGAGCAATGGAAATTCATAAATTTCTTGTTAAACTTGACAACAGTGGAAGTGAAATCAGGGACATGTTGGTCTACGTTTATGGGGATAATGCCATGAAGAAAACAGCAGTGTGCAAATGGATTCAATGTCTTTCTGAGGGGAGAGAAAATGTCACTGATGAACAGAGGTCAGGTGGCCAGTAATAAGCAAAACTGATCACAAAATTGCAAAAATTCCTTGAATTGTGCCTCAAAATTATGAGCTGACTGTGAAAAGCAGACCAAGTAAACACTGATAGAGAAACAGAAAAATCTTAACTGCAAATCTTGGCTGACAACTCATGGCTCTTGCATCACGACAGGGCACCAGCTCACACAGCACCGTCTGTGAGGAAGGTTTTAGTCAGTAAACAAATAACTGTTTTGGAACACTCTCCCTACTCACCTGATCTGGCTTCCAGTGACTTTGTCCTTTATTCAAAGATAAAGAAAACATTGAAAGGAAGACATTTTGATGACAGTCAGAACATCAGAGGTAATAGAACCATATCTCTGATGGCCATTCCAGAAAAGTGGTTCCAAAATTGCTTCAAATGGTGGACTAGGTGCTGATCCAAACCACGGCTTCCAAGGGGAAGACTTCAAAGGCAACCATAGTGAACTTCAGCAAGATGAGCAGCAAGTTTTCTAGGACGAGTGCTCAAATGTAACTGTCAGGCCTTGTATGTTTATTTAGGGGTCACATTTGATGGGTATTTAGGGGAGGCTTTTTTTTCTAAATAAAAAGTCCAGATACATAAGAGATAAGAAACAGCATGTGGAAAGGCTGGGGAGGCCTGGAGTGTGCTGGGCATCCGACTCACGTTCAACAAATGCACTGAATTCATCACACCGACCTTAGGAAACTCTCAAAGATATTTTTTCTTTAGATAAAGCAAAATTCTTCTGTTGATTTTGTTTTCTATTTAATCTGAATAAATCCTATTTTAATATACATTTGACATGATGAAAGAGTCATCTTCATGGAGGAAGATGTGAAGGGCAGCCAGGCTCTCACTGGCCTGCTGGGGAGCGAGGCTCTTTCTAGGGTGGTAATGAGACCAGCTGAAGACACGGAGCCTCCAATTTTCACAGCAGAATGCCCTAAACTTGGGAAATCCCCAAAGTCCCAGAAAACTCACTGGAGGTGTCACGAGCACCTGGGGGCTCTTCTCCCCCATTGTCCCCTTTTCCTACTTGGCTCCAGGTTAGGATGCAGAACAATGCAAGTCACTTACGCAAATGTCCCAAGTGATGGTCTCTTTTCAGCTTTGTTCCCTAAAGTGACAATCTGGATAATCCTGTCTGGACTGGCTGTGTCGAGCAGGGTGTGGTACCAGGGAATAGAGGCTCCCTTGTCCAGCATAACCCCGCCTCCTGCCTTCCCAGTGAGCCTCCTAGAACCCGCACCAAGGCTGGGATTCAGCAGGTTGAAATGACAGAGTTACTGATGTCACTTTCTCTCTTGACTATGAAGGGAGGACAGGCAACTCACCTTCCTCCACTGCCCTGGGATCTCCAACAGGGCCATGGCCCCCACCCTGCCCACCTTGTTGCTGAGTGTCAGATGCAGTAGAGCCCTTCAGCTCTCCATAAAGTCATCTTGGACTATAAAGCCAAAAGGATTCACAGAAATGGTCTTATCCTGTGCCCCCTCTGATTGGGTGGGTAAACTGAGTCTCAGGGAGGTGAAATGGCTTTACAAAGAAGTCAGCTCCTCAGACAAAGGGTGGACAAGGCTGTTCTCTGCACCAGCCCCTCCCACACCTGCCACGGGGTGGGGCGAGGGTCTCAGTCGTTGATGTTTCTGTTCCCAGGGTGTGTCTCTCACACAGGAGCAAGCATCTGTGGGTGTGAGGAGGACTCGCCAACCCCCTACTTACAGTATGGAGATGATGCTGGAAGGTAGCCTGCACGGGGCCTGAAGTTTACATGTTTGGGGAGCCCTCCTTCTAAAAAGAATCCAAAGACAACTACACCGTTGGGCATGGGCCTTGTGGGGTGGGGGCTGAAGCTTCTACATCACCAGTTCCCTGGGAGACTCTCCTTGGTGGGTACCTAGAGCAGACTCCTGCAGGAGCCACACAGAGCCCAGGCAGCCACAGCCAATTCCACGTCCCAGATGGGTCCGCTGCATGGCAGGGGAGTGGGACAGACCTGAAACACTCCATGCCTATGTCGAATCCCAGACTAAATGTGCACATGGTACAGACACCACCCGCTGAGGGCAACATGGCCACCTCTGGGTGGATGACCAGAGACAGCCTCACTCTGGGCGTCCCTCCTTCCAGGGAGCTAGTCCAGCTCAGACAGCATCCTCCCCAGGGCACTGCCCTGCCGAGACCAACAAGCCCTTCCAGCCCCCCTTCCCCAGACACCCCATAGTCCCCGGTTCCCAGTGCAGCCTCTTCATTGCAGGCAGGAATTGCACAAACCCACTCAACTTCAGGCATGGTAGGGGGTTTCCGCTGACTGCAGCCTCAACCCACTCATTCAGCTTGAAGAGAAGAGGAAAAGAAGGGGTACTGATTCCCTGGAGATTGGGGTGGGGACTCCTGCAGCATCACACCCCAGGTGCCTGTGGTGCCCCCTCAGGCTCTGCACTGCAGGCTTCCCACCTCTCCCACCGTGGAGCCTGGGAGGTGCTCCTGACCCAGAGCTTTGGGGGACCCTCAGGCCACTCCTGCTCCCACCTTCTCCCTGCTCAGCCCCCTCTGGGCAGGGTCCACTCAGACTGTCCTCCTGGTTATGTGCTATCCCCACACTGCTCAGTCTCCGTCTGTGGCTCCCGTCAGCCATGCCCACTCTCCCACCCACCCGGCACCCAGAACCCCAGCACGGGTGTGAGTCTGGGACCCTCAACCACCCAGGTAGGAAATGCAGATGGACCTGCCTGCAGCCGGGGGTGTCAGGACAGGGACACAGAGGGAGAACTGAGATCCAGCTGAACTCTGTGACAGCGCGTGCATTTCGAAACTTCCCTGCTCCCTGACGCTTCCTGGGAGACAGGAGGCTGCTCCTGCCCTGGCTGTGCTGAGCAGATGCCTTGAGGTGCTGGCACTCAGGAGACCTACAGTAAACACTCCCCTACCCTCCCAGCTGGAGCGAGGACTTGCACTTCCAAGATGACCAGGTGCCCTTGCTGTGGACAGCTCTGGCCTCTGTCTCTCTCCCTATCCCCCACAATCTCACTGTGGATTCTTTAGGACTCATCCTGCCCTGCTCCACCCCTCCACACACACACACATTGCCCCCAAGGGATTGCTGTGGATTGATCCGTCCACCCAGGTTCCAGAAACCAGTTTCCGATTTTGAGCCTTATAGAGGACCTAGAGCCAGATGGCCTCTGAACGAGATGATTTGCAGCTTGGGGTGGACCCTTGGGCAACTCATCCACAGGTGTTACTTGCAGAGAGTAAGCCCGAGCTCATGGCAATCCCTAAGCATGCAAGCACGAAGTCATTGTTCAAATCTCCCCCCACCAGTCTGTTACAGTCTCAATAGAAGGCTACTGCAGAGGTTGCTCGGGGCTACCCTGCACCTAAGCTTAGCCCACCTCTTGCAAGTTTGTACTTCAATCCACATCACACCTGGTTCCTTCGTGCAGCAACCGCGAGCAGGGCCATAGGGGTCGAGACATCTGGTGTAGTCGGCAGGATATGGCAGGACACTGGGGACACGGACCAAAGTGGGAAAAGGACACTCAGAAGTAAGTGAAGCCTTCAGCAGACAGCAGGAGGAAGTCCCGAAGGGAAACTGCTCAGAGTAAGTGGGACCTTTCCGCCTATCTAGAATTAGAGGAACCTCACTCGGAATAAGTGAGGCCTTTGATAAATAATAAGCAAAGATATTTAGAGAAAATAATGGGTAACTTCCTGTTTGGGGAGTCACGAGAATTAGAAACTGAGGAAGAAGGTGATGTTCAAGCAGAATTTGAAATCGAGGAGAATAGTGAGGTTCAGTGGGAACCTGGACCTGAGGAGAACTGGGAACTGGGAGAGTTTTTATGGGAGTTTCAAGAGAGTTTTTCTGGCCCTTCATCAAGGGAGGAAGTATTGGATACAGACATGAATAAGCAAGAAAATACCTCTACGACCATTATGGCCACTCAGATCAAACGGTTGGAAAACCGGGTGAATAGTCTCATAGTTGGGAATGTTAACAGAAATCAGCCAGCATTGCCCTCAGCACCCTACGCAGATGATCCGCCCGTGACTTCTGTGATGAAGGCTGTGTAGGAGGGGAACAAGACCAGCGACGTCCATTGGGAGGACACTTAGGCTTTTCCCAGTCACGGTTACTGACAGTCCTCCTGATCCGCAGTACCCTCAAGGGGCCAACGTTTTGATCACCATACGATCATCTTTACGGATCTGAAAGATTTGAAGCAAGCTGGAACACAGGATGGCATGCAGTCCCCGTTTTCAGAGGTCTGTTACAGGGACTTGCACAAGAGCAGCGACTCGTTCCTTATGACTGGGACATGATAGCCAGAACTGTTCTTGAGTCCGAATGGTATTTACAGTTTAAAACCTGGTGGAAGGAGGAGGCTGACCTGATAGGTCTCCAAAACCAGAAGAGAGGAGTCCCTACATCATCAGAACAGCTCACTGGGTCTGGTCAGTGGCTGGGGTTCCGACACAACTCCAGCACGATGATACAGCTATTATGGTACAGACAGGCTGTGCTGTCTTAGGGCCTGGGAAAATGTTCAGACCCCTGGATATATCTCTAAATCTTTCACTAAGATAACGCAATTGGGAAATGAACCTTATACCAACTTTCTAGCCCAATTACAGACTGCTGTCGATAAGGCTGTTGCCCAGCCAGAGCTCAGAGATATGCTTTTCCAAACTTCAGCATTTGAGAATGCTAACTCTGAGTGTCAAAAGGCCTTGTGATCTCTGAGAGCACAAAACACTCCCTTAAAGGAATATATACGGGCTTGTGCTGACATAATAAACCTGACATGTCACAATGGAAACCTGGTTATGTGCTGCATTGGGGTTGAGGTTTTGCTAATATCATTACAGAACACCAAGTGCGGGCAATGGTTACCGGCCCGCTGGATTAAGCCTCAACACGAAGCGCTTTAACGAATCTGTTTTCACTAACTTTTCTTTCGATATACATAGGACCCTAATTCCTGGGGCCTGGGTAATTTCATAATGAAAAAACCCTAAATCAACCTCCTCTGTGGGACCTCTGCTTCCCCCCATATCACCGTCCATCATCAGCAGGAAGCAGTTAAGAGCAGTCAGCATCTTATTCCCCTAAGTAGCAGTTAGAACTTCTATTCAGGGAAGAAAGATTGACACAGGGCTTCATTATTTGGGGCTGAATAACAAGCCCCAGGTAAGCTCAGGATGCATCCTCTGGGCCTTCATGAGGTCATGTACAACAAAGACCTTGAACAGCAGGCTTTGGAGTAATGGTTGTACTGGTATCAACTGAGGTAAGAGAATTTCACTTGTTGGGCTTGCATCTATTTCGGTTGGGCACCTGATCTTTACTTAAAGTCATGCTGCTCTTTGGAAAGGGTCTGCGTTCGGTACAGCCCTTCCTCACCTAACATTCAATGCTTGTCTTTGCCCACTTATTCGAGATGGATACTATGGACATATAACTTCAGGTGGTGGTTAGTACTTCCCATGGAAGCATCATTGACCCTATAGGTTAGCCCAAGGCACATAGTTGGATGGTGATTTGTATGAAGGGGGCATGTTTTCCCCTATGCCTAGTTTGGCTAAAGTAATTCTCTTTTAAACCCAGGTTAGTTCCGCTGGTGTGATTTTGTTAAACTTATGTGCCCTTTTGTTTTTTTGCTCAGCAGGAAGGAAAGCTTTTTGGCAAAGAGAATGCCTGAAATAATCAATAACAAATTCTCTTTCTTGCCTAACTAGAAATGTCTTTGAATACACAAGAAGGAGGGAAATGCAGAGGACTCTGAGAGCCAGATAGCCTCTGAATCAGATGATTTGCATCTTGGGGGCAGACCCTCGGGCAACTCATCCACAGGTGTTAGTTGTAGAGAGTAAGCCCCAGCCCGTGGCAATCCCTAAGCACCAAGTACATGGTCATTATCCAATCTACCCCCACCAGTCAGTCTGTTACAGTCTCAATAGAAGGCTACTGCAGCGGTTGCTCATGGCTACCCTGCACTTAAGGTTAGCCCACCTCTTGCAAGCTTGTACTTCTTTCTGTGTCACACCTGGTTCCTTCATGTGGCGACTGTGACCAGGGCCACAGGGGTCATGACAGAGCCTGCCACAAAGGTGAGCTCAATGCTCACTCCCTTACGTCCCCAAGTTCCCACCTGTGAGAAAAACATCATCCCTGCCAGACTCTTGTCCTCCCAGGAGTGGGGCCAGGATGGAGCCTGTTTGCCTGAGAATATGTCTAGTCCCAGCCATCTAAAAGCCACCACAGGGAGCACGGTGACATTCATCAATATAGATCATGATGGATTGAAAGGATCCTCTTGTGAATCATCCTTTGAGTCAGAGCCTGGGTTTTGTGTGACATCTGGCTTGGTTTCATTATCTGCAAACGTGAGGTTTAGTGTTTTGGTTTTTTTTTTTTTTTTTTTTTTTTGTAGAGACAGAGTCTTACTTTATCGCCCTTGGTAGAGTGCCGCGGCATTACACAGCTCACAGCAACCTCCAACTCCTAGGCCTAGGCGATTCTCTTGCCTCAGCCTCCCGAGTAGCCGGGACTACAGGCGCCTGCCACAACACCCGGCTATTTTTCTGTTTTTGCAATTCGGCCGAGGCTGGGTTTGAACCTGCCACCTTTGGCATATGGGGCTGGTGCCCTACTCGCTGAGCCACAGGTGCCACCCTAGTATTTTGTTTTGAATTTAGGGAATGAAAAAGGGAACCATAACTCTGAATTGCAGCCAGTTAGAAGGCTGGAAGTTTGAGGACATGTCTAGAGCACTGGTTTTCACATGAAACACGACCAAGGGCACAAATGGATGAAGCAGAAGAGCTCAGTGCTGTTTTATGACACAGTCCCTGCTGTCCCCCCATCCTTTGGGGCTCTGCAAACTCCTAGGGGTCCAGGGACATAGTTTGCACCCAGCCAGTGCCTGGGGTTGGTCACCCCTTATGCGCCTGGGCCCTGCTGCTCACCAGCCACCTGCATTAGAAGAGCTGCCATCCTGGGTCCCACAGCCCTCATTCATGGAATGAGGTCATAGGATTAAGCCGTCTCCAAGATCCTGTATCTTGCCTTTGCGAGTGACTAAGACCTTATCAAATGTCTCAAGCTAAAAAGAAAAAGAAGGAAAGAAATGAAACAAAACACAAAAATGTGCAGGATGGATGATATTGACTCATCTACCTAAAAAACCAGGAGTTCCCCTGAAACACAAAGAGCCCCCATCCCCACAAAGTCTAAGTCCTCCTCCACCCCAGGCACTGTTCCCCGAGCCACCGCAGCTGCAGGATGGGGCCTCTCTGCAAAGGGCTCCTTCTCCAAAGGTTTAGAACAGGGGTCCTCAAACCACGGCCCACGAGTCACATGTGCTAGTGTGAATTGTATTTGTTCCCGTTTTGTTTTTTACTTCAAAATAAGATATGTGCAGTGTCCATAGGAATTTGTTCATAGGTTTTTTTTTTTTAAACTATAGTCCAGCCCTCCAACGGTCTGAGGGACAGTGAATTGGACCCCTGTTTAAAAAGTTTGAGGACACCTGGTCTAGAGAGACTCCCAGAGCTGCTGTCTGGCCAGCTGAGGTCATTCCCACCACCAGGGCCCAGGGACAAGTCCAGCCAATTGGCCAGGCCTGAATGTCACTCTCAGTCCTGGAAGTGGGATGGGACTGGTCTCAACAGTAAAGTAAAGGATGGTGACCTCTCCAAGGCATTCCCTCACAGCCCTGGAGCCAGAAGCCCAAAACCAAAGTGGGGGCAGGGCCCTCAGCTGGAGTCCTCCCCTGCCTCCTCCAGCTGCTGGAAGCTCCTGGACCCTGCCGTGCTTCTCAGCCGGTAGACGCAGGGTCCACTCTCTGCCTCTGTCCTCGAGGGTCCTGTCCCCATGGTTCTTTCTCTGAGTCTCTCTCTTACCAGGACGCCAGTCATCTGAATTCGGGCTGCCCTATTCCAATGTGACCTTGTCCTAACCGGTAAGACTTGGCAAGGGCCCTAACCAGGGAAGGTTGCTTGCTGTGGTGTTAGGCATCAGAAAATCACAAAATTTTCTAAGGGATACAATTTAATTTATACACAGATGCCAGTTTCAGGGCTGGGGATGGGGCTGGTGTCCTGAATATTCCCTGCCTCTGTCCCCCACTCAGGGGTTCCTCCTCCCTTGTGTACAGTGGGAGGGGGTCAGCTGCAAGGGACAGGCTCGACCCAGGTGTCAGCCTGAGTCAGCTAGAGGCCTTGAAGCTGCAGCAACCCACCCCAGCAGGGCCTCAGCTTCTGAACTGCACATGGAAGCCACAATACCTCTGAAAACCCTTTGACGCCCTGAGCCTTGTCCCTTCCTCCAGTGGTTAAGACCGAGATGGGACCCACTCCCAAGTCTTCACCAAACTCCACCATCGTCTCATGGCTTTGGGGAGCAAAGGGCCCTTCCCACCAAGCAGGGAAGTGAGACAGCAAACAGGAGCTAAGGGAAAGCACCAGAGGGGCACAGCAGGTGACTCCCTCGGAGCTGCCCGAGGCCCTAGAGGGAGGCCTGAGCAGTGTGTAACCCTGGGCCGGGTCCAGAAGGTCTTTCTGCCCCACTGCAGACGCGCCAGAGTCCACAGTTCTCACTAGGCTCCTGGTGGCACTGCGCAGTCTGTGGGCAGAAACAAATGCGCGCGGGCCCGTGGCAATCACGATAGCCCCACAAAGAGCTAGTTCTCTGCTCTGCACGCTCTGATCCCCGGCCTGTGACTCCTAGTTGCTCCTTTCCACAGCATGTGCCTGTAGACTCACAGGGCTGTGGACACTCACCGTGGCCTCTCAGTAACGATGCGCACAGAAGAGCCGTCGGCATCGAACTAGGAGTCCACGCTCCACGTATTTTTAGTGCTGAATAATATTGCACTGTCTGGCCGGACCCACCCTTCCCGTCCACTTTGTGAAGGTCATCTTGGTGGCTCTGAGGGTTCAGCAGCTCTGAATCGGCTGCCACACACATCCATGTGCAGGGCTTCGCGTGGACACGGTTCACTGTTTCTGATAAACTCCACCAGGAGCGACTGAGGGATCATGTGGTGAGGGTGGGTTTAGTGGGGGTGTTTTTGTTTTTGTTTTGTTCTATTTGAAGTGGCGCCATCCTTAGGCTTTTTGTTGTGGCTTTAAATAAGCACAGGGGAGAGAATCAACCCAGGGGACCCCACAGACCCTTCCCCATCACCCAAAGCTCACCGTGGTCTCCCGCCACCCTGCCCGTGTGTTTCCAGCGTGCGCGTCCCCATCCCTCTCCCGTCCCTCCCACTCTCCTTTCGACCAGGCTGGGCACGGTGTTCCAACGTGGGGAAAGCCTTGAACTGTCACTACGGAATGTGCTGGAAACATGGTGTCTCCACCCACCTGAACCAGACTCTGCATGACACGGTCAGGGGACCCCATGCACATCCAGTCAGAGCAGGACGTCGAGCATGGGTCTGGGCGCTGTCACCCTGGAGTCACCTGGGACCTTTTAAAGTCTGGACACTCAGGACACACCTCACGATAAAGACCCACCGTGGGGATCTCAGCTCGGAGACAGGGCTGTTTCGGCACGGGTGGAGGGTCCAGCCCCAGCCACGTAGGAGGTGCCGCCACCTGCCCGGGCCCTGCACAAACTCCAGACGAGCAGCACCACCCACAGACAAAAGGCTCGTCTGGCCGTGGTCACCCCCTGTAAGGACAGAGTAGAGCTGGGAGCCCACGGGGCTGAGGCCACTCACCCCTTCTCTGCCACCGTCAGGCTTCCTGGAAGTGCTGGGACTCGCTGCGTCTGCACAGTCCTTGGTGAGAGTCTTGATGCCCCGATGTGGCACTGTCAGAGGACACGAAAGAAGAGCACAGACTCGGCAGGTTACACTGACCGCGACAGGATGTGCGAAGCTGCTCCCGCTTCTGGGAAATGGCTGTTACTTCTAACCCTTCTAATGCAGATCTTAGCCCCATCCAAAACGTCTCTCACCAGTGGGTGCTGGGACCAGCAGCATCAGACAGAAGGGCGGTCTCCCAAGGCCCACCCAGACCCCCTGCTCGGCCCGACCCTGGGCACCCAACCCTGAGCATGGGAGGCTGTCTCCCAGGACACCACCTGCTTGTGCGTGAGCCCCTGTCACTTCGGCCTCCGTCTGCTGCAGAAGGGCAGCGAAGGCGGCTGCCAGGCTGTGAGCAGGGCAAGCTTTTTATCAGCAAGTCCCTGGTGTCCATGGTTTCTCCCAGCAACTCTCAGAGGAAAGTTGAGGCTGTCCGTTTGCACCTGTGGCATGCTCATGAGCACAGAACCTGAGTGGAGAGCTGCCAGCATCCCAGCCGGAGAGCTCATTTAAAAGAGGCCAAACTGATTTCCAGAGCCCCTCCAGGAAGCAGGAGATGAGCACGAGTTGGCTCTGAATGCATATCTTGTTGGGGCCCAGGGAACCCCGCAGTGCTGCCTTAGCCATCCCTCAGGACGTCAGCCAGCCCGTCTGCGCCTGCTCTGTCCTGTCCTTCTGCATGGGACAGTGCAGGGAGGACGCAGACAAGCTCACCCCTGGCCTCCCTGCACCTGCTGCTGAGGCCCCCTCCAGCACCTGCAGGTGCCCACAGAAACATCAAACCTACTCCCGCCAGCCGCCACCCTGTGGGGCAGCTGGTGGTGACAAACCAGCAGCCTCTGCATTTCTCTGTGGTGCCGCTGCCTCTCCCAGGGCTGCTTCCTCATGCACCTCCTCTCAGTCCTGTGCGGGCCCCTGTGCTCGGCACCCCTCCTAAGCTCCACACCCTGAAGCCACAGCCCAACCCTGCCCATGGTGCTCTCCGCTCTGCAGCCAGCCAGGCACAGCTGATCAGCGGCTGGACTGAAGCACGTGTGCGATCCGTGCAGGGGTGGCCTCATGTAAGAGTGTGTGGGGCACCTGTACGTGTCCGTGTGTGTGAGTGCGTGCTGGGCAGCAGTGCTTGGCCTGATGTGTCCCTGGGAATGCTGGGCAGGACATTCCAGGGACAGGGGCGTGGCCAGGCCTGTGCTCCAGCCCCATCCCATGGGTTGGCAGAGGCCTGGCCTACCCCAGGATCAAGACAGCAGCCGAAAATGCCCCTTCCTGTAAGAGCTACTGATGTGGCCCAAGTGCATCACTGCCATGCACAGACATTGTGCCCAGAGAAGGGAAGTTACTTGCCCAAGGGCACAGAGCTGCCTCCCCCAAGACAGACGGTGGCAGCATCACCACAGACACAGGAAAAGGGAAAGGACTTCTCCGTGGCCAAGGGAAGATGTCGACTATAAGATGTTGCTAATGACCAAGGTCCTGGAAGCACCAAACATTGGGTGGATTTCACACAGTAAGTTTGGAGCTCAAGATTTTTTTATTACATTTTATTGTATTGTTTTTCATTGCAAAAATAAAACATGTTTGTTGCAAATGCAATGAGAAAGTAAAAATAGTGAGGAAAACTTACCTGAAGATAAGCATTGTTAACATTTTGATATATTTTCTCATAATCACACACTCACACATCATGATGATTAATTTTTGTGTCTACTTGGCTGGGCCCCAGGGCCCAGATGTTTGGTCAAATACCTGTGTGGATGTTGCTCTGAAGGAATTTTTTAGATGAAATTAATTCTTAAGCAGAAGACTTGGAGTAAAGCCGATGACTCTCCCTAACGTGGGGCCGTGTCTAATCTGTTGAAGCCAAGGAGGAAACACTGACGTCCCGAGGAAGCAGGAACTCATTCCCGCACAGCTCCGGACTCGACAGCAAACCTCACTTGTCCCTGGGTCTCCAGCCTGTGCTTTGCCCTGCAAACTTGCCAGCCTGGACGATGTGGGAGCCGATTCTTTAAAATAAACCTATAGAGAGAGATACACACACCCTTGCCTATTGTTCTGGAGAACCCTAACTAACATACACATACAGACACATTTTTAATAAAAATAGAACCTTGTTGTTCATTTTGAAGCATGACTTTATTCATTTGAAAGGAATATAAAGCTAATAATTCCCTCATTAGAAAATAGTCTCCTCCGCCCTTCCTCAATTCTAGCCCATGGAGTTCACTTGTACACAGGTGGCAGTTTTTAGGCAAGGACTTGCTGATTTTTCTCCCTTGGTTCCTGCAAACTCCCTTTCAAAGGTGGGGGCCAGTCGATGGTGCAGGGGCTTTCGAGCCTCCGGGCCCAGCGTGATTCCACTTCTTCTGAGGTCTCTTGACCTCTGTTGGGGATGGGGAGGCTCCCAGGCCCGCCCTGCCCCACCTCAGGCCCACAGGACGTGGAAGGGTCTGAGACAGGGACCTCGTTGGGACCTGCCCTCCTCCATGTAATGGGACCTGAGGACCTGCTGCTAGGACGGTCTCCAGGTAAGGAGGCGTCACACGCACCCAGTCATACCTGGGCTGTTCCCTAACTGATATGCAATTATCAGGAGTCGTATTGCCGCACACACAGCATTTTCAACCATTTATCACAATGTTGATCTTTACTTTAAATATAAATCAGGCAATCATTTATGTCTTTTATGTTCTTTGTATTTATTCAAGAATATTTAACTGTAGACAAAAGGTGACTTATTCATTATTCATCCTGAACAAGGCAAGTGTGGCAATTTGAAAAGGCTGACATTTGAGCTTTTTGCCAACACTAGCAAAATTATATCCTTCCCATTGTAAATCAATGAAGTAGAATCATTGTGCACAAAGGAATTAAATTGCCTTGTCACTTTAATAAGGCCACCTTATATACAACCTTCAACCAACACCATTGTGCAGAGAAATGGTGGCTCCTCGCCCTCAGCCACCCAGAGCTTAGTCGAGCTTTTCCAATTAAATGCACACCCTCTGGGTCCTTCGTGCCTCTCCTCCCCTTCCTGAGAGACGGTGTCAGGGTGTCACGGCTATCAGTGGCTTGCACACACCAGAGCAAATGAGCATGCCCAGCTATGGCTTTGCTTTTGGCATTCTTTAAACTTGTTTGTCAGGCCTTCCCCTCCGGTACTGTCCCCTGTCAGCCCACTGCACCACCTCCTTCGTCCCCCTGCCTGAGTGCGTTTCATGCACACACTTACACACACCTCCAGGGATAACTGTTCTACTCCAAATAGTTTTTGTCTTTAGGAAGGTCCAAAATTCCAGACAGGCAGGATTTTTGTAATGACAAAGACAAGCTCTCACGTTTAAATGTCTTAGGTAGACAGTCAAAGGTAAAGAAGGTAAGTTGGAAGATGAGGTAGACGCATAAAACGCAGAGCCGGCCAGCAGCACAGAGGAGCCTCCAAGTGGGCTTAGCAGGGGAGCAGCCCCTTCTGTCTGCTCCCTCCACACTAACAGGGTCACAGTAGAGGAGGAAGGACGCCCCTGCAAGGACGCCAGAGAGGAGAAGGTGCTGGAAGCCGACAAGAGTCATGTCTGTACCTGTGGAAAGTGAGGGTCAGATGGACACCGGGATTTGGGCCACTGACTAAAAAACAGGGGGCAGTGAAGTGAATGCCGTAGGGCCAGGGGCAGCAGGAAGCCAGCCAAGCCACGCCGGGGCCACAGCGAGGCTCAGGATAGAAATGCCTGTGTCTCTCCAGAGAGGAACGTGCGGTCACAGAAGACGTGGAGTCCTCCTCCTCCTGAGAAGACCAAATTTGGACCCCCGGGTTTCCTCTCCTGGGCTCCCCAGCCAGGAAATGGCTGCTTCCCCAGTCTAACAGAAGGCAAGAATACAGTCCCCAAAGAGGTCATATCCATAGTCCTGGCAGGAAGGGAACAGTAGTAGCTGAGTGGGGGGCAGGTGTCACCTGCAGAGACACAGAGGCCCGCCGCCCTCAGCAAGGAGGAGAGGTGTCATGTGCCAAAGAAGAAAGGACAGTGGTGTTCAGGGGTCTCCCAGCAAAACAGTGAACCCCTCATCACCTACCAACCAAAATTCCTCGTCTGTGCAAACAGCATCCAGATTCATACTCAGTCTCAGAAACCTTAGGCATTTGATGAAAGTCCCAACACAAAATGCAGGGAAGAAAGGTAGAAAAAAACGGGGTTTAACTCAGAGGAAATAGACTGATGACAAGGCGGCACAGAAACCTTTCTTCAACATGTATATTAACAACACCAAGGAGATGTGACATTGATTTTATGAAACAAGAAAAGGATTGGACAATACACAGATCATTCAGAAAACAGAAAGAAAACGTGAAAAAAGTAGTTTTACTTTAATGGAGGAAAAAGTCATCCAGATGATGGGGGAAAAAAACACAAAGGCTGAGATGGAAAGAGAGAAAACATTAAGAATTAATCCAGAAACGTTATCTATTTCCAGTGGACAGACCCGGGAACAGGGTATGAGGCAGCTGTCCCCCACGACCCCCCCCGCATGGCCTCCCAGGCCAGGCCCAGAGCAAGGCCCAGGGTGGAGCAGAGAAGATGATGCCTCCCACAACCCCTAACCCTCACACAGTTACCCACAGCCCGGATCAGCCCCCCAGTAACTCACAGCCCAGATCAGCCCCCCAGTAACTCACAGCCGAGATCAACCCCCAGTTACCCACAGCCCAGATCAGCACCCCAATAACTCACAGCCCCGATTAGCACCCCAGTAACTCACAGCCCAGATGAACCCCCGGCTACCCATAGCACAGATCAGCCCCCCAGTAACTCACAGCTGAAATCAACCCCCTGTTACCCACAGCCCAGATCAGCACTCCCACCTGGATCAGCTCCCCAGTTACTCACAGCCTGGATCAGCCCCCTCCCCCAGATTAGCCCTTCTTTCTCTGCAGAGCCCACCACCCCCTTCTCAGCTTCCAGCCCAGGTAAACAGAGAAGGGAGGCCAAGTCGGGATGCAGAAAAGACATCCACAGAAGGCCCCTCATGCTGGGAGAAGGTGGTGGTCACAGAAAGGGCTGCTGGTGACCAAAGCCAGGCAGTGCTGAGCGGCCACCAGAGAGACAGTGAGGGCACCAGGGGTCCTAACACCACCCTCCGGCAAAAGGAGCCAAAGCTTCTTGGAGAAACGGTGACTCTAGGCAGAGCAGAGAAAATACAAAACGTATCTGGGGTGTCTTTCTGTCCCAAAGAGTAAGCCAGCAAGGAAGGGCCTGTGGGAAGGACGCAGGGAGCAGGTGACAGCGCCCGGGAAGGCCAGAGCCCCCAGCAGTGCAGGGTGCGGCGGTCGGTCACGTCACAAACCCTGGGACAGGGCAGACACGCCCAAGTCTCACTGACAGGTAAGTAGCTAAACAGCCCCTGAAACAGAGCAAGGCTCAGTGTGGAGCAGAGAAGATGATGCCTCCCGCAACCCCTAACCCCAACACGGTTACCCACAGCCTGGTCTGACTGACAAGTGAGTAGCTAAATAACCAGATGTGGAAGAAGAGGGAAATCTTCCCTGGAAAACAGCCAATCAATACACACAGAGAGGAAGAGGGGAAAGGAAGGTCACCGTCAGTGGCCACAAGGCTCGGTGGCGAGCACTGAAGTCAGAGCGCACAACTCTAAGGAAAGCAGAGCCTTCACCCGGCCTCAAAACATCTCCCCTGGTGGTTTTAACACGCGTCCCATGAACTCTCAGGCTCATCCCTCAATTTCCCTCCTTTTGAGTGTGGGCTGGACCGACGGACGGACGGAGCCCGGAAACAGGGAGAAGCAACTTCTCCCGGGAGGGACCAGCAAAGCCACCTCAGCTTAGTGGTCAAGGTCACTATTAGCAGTGGCGAGTCCGTGTGCCATCGTGTGCCCGGCTGTGACTCAGAGGAAGGCACAGCCACTCTGGCGCAGCCTTCCCCAAGATTCAGCGACCAGCGACGATGCCAAGTCGAACTCGGCTTTCTTCACCATGCCTGACCGCGGTTCTCCAAAAGTGCCCAGGCCACGAAAAGCTAGGGAAACCGAGAAACTGTCTCAGACGGGGGACTGAGGGTTTGTGATCACTAGAAGCATGTCGATTCTCAGATTGAATCCCGGAGCAGAAACACGGTCTCAGAGGGGAAACTTGGGGTGCGCTAATAAAGTCCATGGTTAGTGGGGAGTATTGTACCAATTAATTTACGAGTTCCAATGAATGTGTCACAGTTAAGATGTTAACCACTAGAAGCTGAGTGAAAGCATATTTGAGAATGTTCTGTACTATCTTTACATCTCTCCCACAAATCTAAATTATTGTTAAATCAAGTCATGGAAGCGGCAGGAACTCGTCTTGGGAGGCTGTGTCGGGGGAGGGTGAAGCCTCACCGGATACACGGTCAGGCCCCGCGGGTGGGGGTCACCTGCACACACACCGAGTGCACTCGAACCGGACCAGCCCCACACTGCTGCCCAGGCAGCATCACTTGCTGTTGCTAGTTTAGAAAATAAAAGGTACTTCCAAATGAGCAGAAAACAGGAGCACTTTAGCTGGTGAAGAATCTCCGCCCCAGAGAAAGCACGAAGCAGAGGAGAACTGTAACAAGTACAGCCCAAATGTCCTTAAACAGACATCTGCAGATTACAAACAAAATTTATATCAAAAATGCAAAAGCTCAAAACAAAACAAAGTGCTTTTAAAAAAAAGCGCTAATATATGTGAAATAATAATTTGCTGAATTTAGGGAAAACTGAAGAAAAAGAAATAAAGACTAAACTACCAGAGGCTCAAAAGAAAGTGCATGCAACTGATACATACGAGGATGCAAAAAGAGGGAGAGAATGGAAATTAAAAAGGGTTTTAAAGGACCAAGGGGAAAGTAACATTGTTAAAATGTCAATTCTCCCATAGACCAAAATACAAACTTCACAAAATTAAAATAAAATTCACAGCAACTTTTTATTGTGGATATGGACAAGTTGATCTAAAATTCAAATGAAAAAGCAAAGACGGTCGGTGCCTGTGGCTCAGTCAGTAAGGTGCCAGCCCCATGTACCGAAGGTGGCGGGTTCAAACCCAGCCCAGGCCAAACTGCAACAGAAAAATAGCTGGGCGCTGTGGTGGGCGCCTGTAGTCCCAGCTACTCGGGAGGCTGAGGCAAGAGAATCACCTAAGCCCAGGAGTTGGAGGTTGCTGTAAGCTGTAACGCTACAGCACTCTACCCAGGGTGATAAAGTGAGACTCCATCTCTACAAAAAAAAGAAAAAGCAAAGACGATTCATACATGCCAAGACATGGAAACAGCCCAAGTGCCCATCGACCCATGAATGGATTAATAAATTGTGGTATGTGTACGCCATGGAATACTATGCAGCCATAAAAAGGTGGAGACTTCACATCCTTGATGTTTACCTGGATGGAGCTGGAACATATTCTTCTTAGCAAAGTATCTCAAGAATGGAAAAAAAAAATATCCACTGTACTCAATACTACTATGAAATCAATAGACGAGCACCTACACATTCATACGAATGGGAAAATGTAACTATAGTCCAGAAAGTAGAAGAGGAGAGAGGGGAGGACAGGGGAGAAGGAGCAAGGGAGGGTGTTTGGGGGACCTCACTTAGTGTGCACGATGCGATGGGACATTTCAAAACTGTTAGGAGTATAATTGTGCGCTCGGCGCCCGTGGCTTAACGGGCTAAGGCGCCAGCCACGGACATCTGAGCTGGCAGGTTGGAATCCAGCCCGGGCCCACCAAATAACAATGACGGCTACAACCAAAAAATAGCCGGGCGTGGTGGTGGGCGCCTGTTGTCCCAGCTGCTTGGGAGGCGGAGGCAGGAGACTCACTGGAGCCCAGGAGTTGGAGGTTGCTGTGAGCTGTGATGCCACACGACACTCTACCCAGGGTGACAGCTTGAGGCTCTGTCTCAAAAAAAAAGTATAATTGTGGTGGATGTGTTAATCAGTTCAATGTAAGCATTCACATTGTATACCAAATCAGTACACTGAGCCCCATAAATGAATCAATGTACACAGTTATGATTAAATAAATAAATAAGCAAAGACGCAGCAACAGCCGGGAAACCGTCCCAGGTATTAGGAAACTAAAAAGCCTCGGGAGGTGAAACCACGGTACTGACAAGTGGAGCCAGAAGTCAGGGACGGATGAGAGTGTGACGCACATGGGGATGCGGCGTGCGACACAGGTGGCGCCACCAATCACTGAGACAACGTGGACGCTTTACCAGCAGAGGATGTGACAATAACCACTTGAAAAAAGTTACAAACGGATCCGTACCTCACACCACGTACCAGGATAAATACCAACAGCCTCAGTGATCTAAATGGAAAACATTTTTTTTTTTAACTTGGGTAATTTTTTTAATACTCTAAATGTGAAGAAAGCCTTTTAAACTGTAACTTATAATTCATATGCAACAAGCAATGATTAATTTGATTATAAATATTTTTAACTTCTGAAAAACATCTCAAAGTCAAACAAGATGACCGGTAAGAAAGCCTGTGGGACATTCCCAGGAGAGGGATAACCTCGCTAATACAGAAAATCCTCTTAAAACTAGAGGGACAAAGATTTAAAAAGTCCATTCGAAAAGAGGACAAACTGCATAAACAATACATAGAAGGCCTTTAATGCGTACAGAGCGCTGGACCTCGCTGGGACACGGTACCTCACAGACCTCGTGGACAGAACCTCCGAGGCTGCCCACACACCCTGCCTGCAAGACTCCTGGGGGAGCGGCGGACTTTGCCCCGTGAAGGTGGGAACGCGAAACGGCTCAGTGTCCGTGGAAGGGATTTGGCAGCAGCTAAGAAAGTGGTGCAGTTACCCTTAGCTCAGAAACCCCACTTCTAGAAACTAGCTCTGAAAAACACGTCTTCACAAACACATGTCTGAGATCATTGCAATATATAACGACCCAAGTAGTTATCCACAGGCGACTGTACAGTCTCATAAAGTGGTACCATGCGGCAATAAAAATGAATATTCTATAAATTGATTTGGAGTGATATCCATTCCAGCATATCTCTTAAGTTAAAAAAGCAAACTATAAAACAGCATATATGTTATATATACCTTTTGTGTATACAAAAAGCTTCAGTGAGAAAATACAGTGTATTATGTAAAAAAAATTACACATACACACCTACCCAGATACATATATACACACACACACTCTCACACACAGAAGATACACCCAAACCAAAAAATTATTATTTTCTTAGGAATTGGATGAAAAGCAGATGAAAGTAACACAGCTGGGAATAAGAATCCTCAGGGGACACTTTTCTCATATTGTTTTGTCTTTTGAGCATATAGAAGCTTAACCTGTTCAAAAAAATAAGTGAAAGATATTGATAAAGGATATGCCTAAAATTGAAAACCAATAGAAATATATGGATTCAACAACACAACCACACAGAAATGAGAAATAATATAAGAAAAACTTTCAACCCAATTCTCTGACTATACACATTTTGTGTGACATATTGTAAGGGGAAAAAATTGCTTTTTGAATTTTTCTTAACAATTTGCTGGTGGTGGAGGTGTCAGCATAGTGACTCTGAGATGACTCTGCGTGTTACAGCATAAAGCAAAATATATTAAATTTTGGGAAACCAAGGCTCTCACCAGAAAAGAAGGCAAATGCCGATGTGGAATGAGAGAAGCCTGTGTGTCTGTCCTGGACAGAATGTCAGTGAGAACGTGAAATTCTGGCTCGGTTGAATGGAAGACCCAGGGGCACTGATGCCGCAGGAACAGTGAACACACAAGGACCCAGGTCTTTGTTTCTAAACAGACTGCCTGCTGAACATGGCCACGGCCCCTTAGGAATCAGCTGGGTCCAGATCAAGGTGGCAGGAGAGGCCGCAGGGAGCATGGGCCTGGGTTCCCGTCAGGAGCCCCTAGGGACCAAGGGACGTGTCAAAAGGAACAAGAGCTGTCTGGGCGTGGTGGCTCACGCCTGCAGTCCCAGCGCTGTGGGAGGCCAAGGCCGGTGGATTTCCTGAGTTCAGAGGGTTCCAGACCACCATGAGTCGAAGCGAGCCAGAGTAAAAGACCCCGTCTCTACCAAAAAAAAAGAAAGATGCTGGGCGTTGTGGCTGGCACCTGTAATCCCAGCTACTTGGGGGGCAAAGGGCAAGAGAATCGCTAAAGGAAGAAAGGAAAAAGAAAAGGAACCGGAGCCGACTGAAGTGGCTCCTCCTGACCGAACGTGAAGCAATCGGTTGTCCGAGAGAAGGGTGAGAGTCATGGTTACAGCACATTGAACTGAAAGAATCATTGAGTCTCTAGTGAATTGCCTTAAAAAAGAGAGAGCGAGAGAGATGGAGGAGGGGAAATTATTCATTACAGAAAAGAAAAGCCAGTTAATAAATGTGGGATAAAGATTAGAAGAGCTGCAGCCTGCAACCATAATTGAGATGAACAAGTCACTGGGTGCCAGTCCCTGGAGGGCGGGATGTTCACGCCTGCATGTGCCACCACCGTTTCCTCACTCACGTCCAAAGGGAGACGTTTTGCACCTGAGAAACCAGAGGCATCTGAACCAAATGATCAAATTCAACAAACTGTCATTTGTTCCTAACGCAGTGACACAGGAGGGAGGTGACCTCGCCTCTGCAGCAGTCCTGCCAAATACGTTATGGGGTTTGAGCTGGGGACACAGACGGAACCTGTGTCGTGCACACCAGACGAGGCAACTGCCTGGTCGCCACCACGTAGACGTCTCGAAAGAGAAGGAAAAGGCAGTGGGCTCTATTCTAGATTAAAGAGGGCAGAGAGATGCTGTAAACAAGCGTCCTGTGCGGTCCTTAGCTGCTCTAGATTTCAAAAAACACACAAGACACTTGGGGGACAATGAGGCAAGTCAGAACGTGAAGCTCATAGGATGAGCCAAGGATGGACTGGAGGAGGCTTTGAATATCTTTGTTCCCAGAACACATGTGCCGAAGTTCTTGAAATGATTCAAGCACTGTGTGTGTGAGAGAGTCAGAGACACAGAGAGACACAGAGACAGGGGCAGAGACAGAGAGAGAGAGACAGAGGCCGGGACAGAGGGTGCAGAGCCAGAGGCAGCACACGCAAAGCTGACCGCGTGAGCGGGAAGGCGGCCACGGGTGCCATGCTCATCAGATGGATGGGGAAAGTCGTGACCTTACGTGACAGGTCAGCACATAACAGAGGAAACTGGTAAATCTGACCCCTGGAGCTGAGGGCGTGGGTTCAAACCCCGTCTCTGCCTCTTCAGTGTATGCTGAAGAGCGAGCTTCCTGAGGAGCTCCAGACAGCCACTCAAGGAGACTACTGGAAATAAGGGACGCAAAGTCCCACCAACGCAGCTGGGGGACAGGACAGGGGTGGAGGGAACCCTTCTCCATAGGAGCTGGTGGGAGCATCTTGTCACCCACTCCCAGGCATGAATCCTACAGGCTCAGAAGGAGCTGCCACCAGCGCCATCGGGACACCACAGACTGGCACTGGCCTCCTGCACTGGACAGCAGGGGGATGAGCAGTGGCAGTTTATTACTCTGAGGCACAAAACCCCACAGCCGAGGACGTGTCACTGCCTGACGCCGGGAAGCAGCCACTCTGCCCCCGTCCCTCAGAACCAGCCTCGGGGTGACAAGAGCAGGTGCCCTACCCAGCCCGGCAGCACCCATGCCCTTGCCCCTGAGCGTGGAGCCAGGGTCACCTGCTCTTTCTCCTCTACAGACACACATGTGCCGCCACACTGGACTCTTCCTACTCCCAGCATCTCAGCGTTTGGTCCTGTTTTGAGCATTTCCCAAAATCATGTGAGTGAAACCGCGGCCGGGGCGAGCAGGGCGTGGTGGACGTTCCTACTATGCTGGGAACGTGTTAACACTGACTGACCTTCTCTGAAGGGCATTTTAAGGAGACAGAGCAATTATCTGTAATGTGGTTTCCATAGTGATTGGCCCTCTAAAAAGGCCCGGGAGAGAGGAGGTGCATCTATAATCAGCAGCCGCGGCGGCGACCAGTGGCTCGATAAGGCAGCATTTGGGGTTTAATGTGAAGCAGGAGAGATAAGCGGGTTTCAGCAAATCAACCCCAAAATGGACAGCTGCTCTGTGGAGCTGCAGTGGCAGGGCCTTGGCAACAGCGCAGCCCTTCTGCTCAGGAGGGAGGCCCGGGCAGCGTCCTGCTCACGGCAGGCCTGCTGCGTCGCCAGGGGCTGGAGACAAGAGCAGCTGAGATAGAGGGGTCCTCTCCAGCCTCGCCCTGGAGGGCCAAGGAGAGCGCCTCAGTCACCTCCTGCAGTCCACTCAGCTCCCGGCCAAGTCTCAAGGAACGAGGGAGGCACCGTGGACCCCAGGCTGGGGCAGGGAATTCACAGAGGGAGCAAGAATGTCCCCAAAGAATGATGACAAGTCAGGGAGACACAGGAACCAGCCTGTGGGGCTGCATCTGGGCAAACTCAGAGAATTTAAGCATCAGAGTAAATGACCCCAGCACCCACCTCTTCACCCATGTGCAGGGCAAGAAATCTACCCCGCTGGGTGAGAGTGGAAGAGGCTGTTACATAATTTCTATTTTTTTTTTTTTTTTGAGACAGAGCCTCAAGCTGTCACCCTGGATGGAGTGCTGTGGCATCACAGCTCATGGCAACCTCCAATTCCTGGGCTCAAGCGAGTCTCCTGCCTCTGCCTCCCAAGTAGCTGGGACTATAGGCGCCCGCCACAACACCCGGCCATTTTTTGGTTGCAGCCGTCATTGTTGTTTGGCGGGCCCAGGCTGGATTCGAACCCGCCAGCTCAGGTGTACGTGGCTGGCGCCTTAGCCCGCTGAGCCACAGGCACCGAGCCTGTTTACATAATTTCAAAGAACCTACATGGCAAATACTAAACCAGGAGAGAGTGGAGCCTGCTGGGCAAGCCTGGCAGCTGCCGCCCTAATCAGTCACCCACATCGTCCCTGGTCCTGGCTGCTCGGAGGTAAACCACACCCGACAGGCAACCTGATGGAGGCCGCCCTCGGCAGTGGCATCCACCCACCAGGAGACACCAGACAGACCCCAAACAAGGGATATCACACTGGTCATTCCATTACTGGTCATCTTCCAGCACCAGAGGCTGGGTGCCAGGAGCACTTACAACATTGAGCCTTTGAACACAAGGGCCCCCTTGGGAGAATTGCCAGTTTGGCACAACATCTGCCTTATTTTTGTTTTCTATTGCTTATCAAAGAATACTTCAAACCATTCCATTTATAAAGGAACACATTTCAGATAGTTGTGGTGGCTGAGAAGCTCAAAGTCAAGGGGTGGTTTCTGGTGAGGCTTCTCTGCAGAGCCCCAAGGCCACAGAGGGCATCACACAGGAAGGGGGCTGCGCCAGCTGCCCTTGCTCAGGCCTCCCTCCCTCTACCGGTCCCCTCCTGGTGACACCGATTGCACACACCTGATGACGAGTGACACTAAATGTCTTTGCATATGGTGATTGGCCGTACATACCCTCTTTAGAGAAATGCTGATGTTAAAAATTGGTTATCATTTTGAGTTGTAAGAATTCTCTATGTAAGAGAAGTCCCTTATCAGAAATAAGATTTGCAAACGCAGAGTATTTTCTACCATTCTGCAAGTTTTTTCACTTTCTTGATATTATTTACAAAATAAAGTCTTTAATTTTGGTGACATCCAATTTATTATTTTTCCTGTCATTTGTGCTTTTTTGTGCTATAATCTAAGAAGCCAATGCATAACCCAAGGTAGTGAAGATTTACACCTAATTTTTGTAGGTGATGTGAAGGGATGGAATTTCTTTCTGCTGCACACGAGGTTTCCGCTGTTCCCAGAACGCTTTGTGGGAAGACTTCTTCCCCAGTGCTGTGGTCCTTTCCACCACAGGGTTTAGGAGAAAGCAGACTCGGGTGTGTCAGGGAGACATGGGGGTGCTTTGGTTCGGAGGCGCTTTGTCTGCACCAAAGCTCATGTGGCAGTCTGACCGCCAGGAGGGGTTCTGGCGAGAGTTGGGTGGGGATACCCCCAGACGGCAGGTGCCCGTCCTGCGTGGCAAGTTCTCACCCTGCCCTGTCCTTCAAGGACAGGCTGATACCGAGCGAGGCTTCTCGTACTGTCTGGTCCTCTGTCTGCTCCCACGTGCCCATTTCCCATGACCTCTGACACAGCATGAAGGCTCACCAGGGCAGGCCGTGCCCTCACACATCCTGGCACACAGAACTGGGAGCCAAATAAGCCTCTAGCCACATTCCCCACCTCGAGGATCTTGCTAGAGCAACATCAGGCAGACTGAGACAAGGACCAAAAGAGACTCTCGATAGAGCAACGAAATGCAGGAGGAAGACAGGCCCTTCTTCCGTGTAGGGTCCTCCAGGACAAGGCCGAGGCCAGGAGGGGCTGCCCGCCGGCACCTTCCCCTCTATTCTGCACCATGAGGCCTGAGTGTGCAGATGTGAACACTCAGCCGGCACAGCCTACCTCCCCATGGCCACCTGTTGAGCCTGAGGGTACACACCTGATCAGGAGAAACAGCCCAGCCGAGGCCCAGCAGGCCCCTCTTCAGAGAATCACTGGGGCACAACGCCTGGGCCATGGGCTGGGAAAGCCGTCTCCTGAGCGTCAGGGGTTTCTGTGGAGGTCATCATCGCTGGAGGCCCCAGAGGACCCTTTAGAAACGAGAGCATGTTCAGTGAACTCTTCTAGTAAAGGACAAACAGTAATGACTTTAGACTCTGCTGGCCAGACAATCTCTGCCCCAGCCCTCAGCTCTGAGGCTAGAGTGTGAGCCACGACATTGCATCAGCAACCGACGCGGCCGTGCCCCATGCAACTTCCTGTACATTCACGGCAATGGCTGGCGCTGGCTTGCACAGTCTGAAGCATGGGCTGAGCCCTGTGAGGAGCTGCTCACGCACTAAAGCAGAGAGGCAAGGAAGGTGGTGGTGTGGGGAGAGTCTGGAGGCAGACAGGTGCCAGCAGACTCCAAGGGAGCTGGCGTCAGCCGGGCACTGTCTTCCCAAAGAACAAGAGGTCCTTCCCAGGACCTCCACCCTCAACATTTGTGGATGGAAACACAGGTCAGTCCACTGCTTGACGGAATACCAGGGAACCCAGGCCACCCCTGCAATTTCTGTTCCCCTGAACAGGGCACCCAGGGAGCATGCCTTGTCCTGTCAGAAGGGCACCTAGCCAGGACAGAGCCTCGAGGCAGAAGGCTCTTCCCAGCAGTCCATGGGGACTCGGGGCGTGGTACTGAGACTACCAGAAATAACTCTGATACGTGGCCGGGTTGGAGGGCAGCTTTCTGGGATGGGTGCACAGAGCCGGCTCTCTGCTCCTGCCTGCCTGCTCTGGCCCCTTTGTGCACAGTTGCCCTGTAAAGGGTTCCACCCACGTCCGCTCTGCACACTTAGTCTCACTGCATGGGGTGCACAAGTGCAGGTCCCAGGTCGGGGGCGGAGACTGCAGGTTTCATCTCAGTCTAACCGAGTTCCAGCTGTGTCACTCTGGGGCCGTGAAGCAGCCTCCGTGAACTTCGTAAGCACAAACATGATACTATTTCAGGGCCTTATTTTATGAATGGAATTAATTCAGACCACAAAGGTCTAATTGGAGGCCATACAGTAGGACACACTTGGCCACAAATGTGTCACCAGCGGAATTTGTGGTTGCAGGTGCAGGGGAAGATTGAACATCCGTGTGGATGTGTCTGCCATCAGGACAGTCTATTTTCAGCTTAAACCCAGACAGGACACTGTTACTGACCTTGCCAGAGCCAGTAACGTCAGCTTCTCCACAATCTGCCGGCATGCTACCTCCTCCCTGTGGGACACACCTATAAGGCCACCGCCCCCTTGACCCCTCCCCTTGCCCTGGTTACACAGGCCACGCCCATGGTCCTTTCATTAGGATTTCCCACCCTGCCCCATCACCCCTGATTGACAACTACAACCCAGGTTAAACCAGTCCCCCAACCCCCATCCTGCCCACGCCTGCAATCAACCCAACCCACCCCTATCTGGGCATACCTGTAGCCACACAGTATTTTAAATCCATGGCTACATCCTTTGTGGGCACCTTGGGCCACCTCCTCCCAGCCTTCCTGACCCCAGCAGGCACCCCCCCTGGGGACACTTACAGTGGAGATTCTGAGTCTGCCTGGTGCAGGTGTGGGACCCTGCACCAGGGTCTGGCTCCCAGGTGACACCAGTGTTGCTGGCTCCAGGGCCACCTGTGGCTCGCAAGCCTGGATAGAGACGAACTGGCACCTGCTCTCAGACCTTGCTCACCACTCCCTTGGTTTTCTGTTGCTGCTACAACAAAGCATCACAGACATGGCAGCATAATCCAGCACAAAGGTGATCTCTCTCAGTTCTGGAGCACAGAGGCCAACCCAGGTACCCTGGGACAAGATCAAAGTGCCAGGGGACTGCGTTTCTTCCAGATACAAAAGGAGACCATTCACTCCGAGTTCCAGCATCTAGAGAATTCCCCACTCACAACCTCTTTCTCCATCTTCAAAGCCACGTCACTGTCTCTGCCTTTCTTTTGGGGTCACATCACTACGGCCAGCCAGGACAGTTCTCCACTTTTAGGGACTGGGGAGATTAGATTGGTTCCACCTGGAGGCCTACTCTCCCCTCCGAAGGGCCTGACACTTCATCACATCTGCAAAGCCACTGACTTACCCACACCTGTGAGGCCATCCCTCTGCCCAGCATGGCCAGCCCCTTCCCAGCCTCTCCCACTCCCAGCTAAGCAAGGGCCTCCTGTACTCGCTCCACACCCCTGCACACCTGGTGAGCCCCGTGCTTCACGGGAGGCTCCCTAGTGCCTGCACAAGGGGTGGGTGCTGCTGGAAAACAGGAAACCCCTGCCCTCGGCGGCCAGGCCAGGGAGACCTCCTGGCAGCATGGTCTCGCCCACTCTCTCCTACAACAACCTGTGCAGAGCACCCCAGCTGCCACTCCCGCCCAGCCGGGCCCTGGCCTTGGTGTCTCTGTCACCATAAAGATGTAACTTATGTTTTGTCCCCTCCTAGCCATCCTCAGACTTCCTGACTTTCCTCCTGAACACCAATATCCAACTTCTAAATCACTCTATGCCAGTCAAACAGTAAGATTCGTTCTTAAAAATCCATTTGTTCAAAACTAGAAACAAATAAAAAAGCCTCCTGAAATTGTCATGGGAGGGAAGGGAGAGTTTTGAGCCAAAGACAAGGCTTTTTCTTCCTTTGTGAAAAAGTGGTGGCCCCACCTTGAGAAGGGGACCTGGAGCAGTGCCGAGCACCATGACATGTTAGGGACTTTGGACAGACATGGAGCAGGACGCTCAGAACTGTATCAGGCCAGAGTTCAAAATAAGATGTACCAGCAAGTTCATTACCTAAAAATAAACCTGTTTATCTTTGCTTCAACAAAAGACCAGATTATAGTATATGCAGCCTTAGTTTCAGAAGAAAATGTGTTTATTCTCAGACGAGGGTGTGAGGACAATGAGAATCGTCACTGAGCTGGCGGGCGGGGCATCCTCCCTGCGGTGACGGTCCCTGGCAGTGGCTCTATAGGGAGAACCAGACAAGTCACAGGCACGTTCCTGCCGTGTGCGTCACGGGCGGGAGGCCCCTGGCCAGAGCTTGGTTTCTAGGAACGGAACAGCCCTGGCACCCCAAGATTAGAACGTTGGCCTCTCCCCACCCCCTTCAGCATGACCTTGGCTAAGCTAGTGCAACCGGAGATGATTCTACCTTGCAGTGTGATGGGGGGACGGCGGGGAAGTCTGCGCTCTCAGGTGTGAGCACTGGAGCAGGTAACGACTCTCGGTCCCAGTTGGCAGGTGACAGACCAGGCAGTGAAATCACGGCAGTGGGGGAGGGGCACGGGTTGGGCCTGAGGGGACCGTGCCCGAGAGACAGCCTCATTCAGATACCAGCCACCAGCTTGAGGGTCCCCAGGTCATGTCACCCTAGAGTGACTCCCGGAACACAAACTTACAATTACAGTTTCACTGTAACAAAAGGACAAATCAATAGCTGGGGAAGAGACGCACAGAGGGGCCTGGCAGGGTCTGCGTGTATCAGGAGGTGCGCTGCCTCCTGGGCGTCTCCTAACCTCTGTGCCACAGTTTTTGCTGGGGCTTCACTGCACAGCCAGGATTGGTGGAATCCCGCCCAAAATATGCATTATAAAATTGTACAAAGCAGTGGCCAATGCATGGAGAGTATTTTGTGAACATTTTGTAAATAAAGGGACATTTAGCTACAGTTTCCCATTTTATTGATGGTGATTTTATGGGTGACTTTTGACACACCCTGTATTACTGTGGTCATGTGGGATTGCAGGGACAAGAAAATTTATTTTTGTGCTTTTCTGGATTTTTCATGTTTTGTAAGGTGATTTTTCTTGGAAGGAGATAAACATTTAAGAAACCAGGCAGTCCCATAAACTGAGTATATTCTACCCTGTTCTGACTAGTTGGTGCTTCTCACCAACAACAGTGAGATTTCGAATTGTCTTTTCTATAAAGAGGGGCAAGATAAGGACAGGAATGTGTCCCTCTAAGAAAAGATCCAGACAAGCCCAGTGAGCATCTAGCGAGGTCCCTGGCCGCCCGTGCTATCCTTCCCCCACGACTGGGGACAAGTAGAAGTGGACAGCTGGGGCTCCTGGGCCCTCCCCATGTGTCTCCAGGGCAGCACTGTCCAATTCAGCAGCCACTGGCCATGTGCGGCCCCAGAGTACTTGAAAGTGGCCAGGTGGACCTGAGATGTCCCCAAGTGTAAGCTGCACACAGGATTCAGCGGGAGGCGGCAGAGACCCCATCAGGCCTGTCCCTGTGCCGACTGTGTTGATGACTTTTCACTGTGCCGAGTTAGGACATAATGCCAAGCTCAGCCTCATCTGTTCTACATCTTCTCCGTGGCTACAGACCACATCAGATCTGGCTCCATTTTCCTCCTGCACAGAGTGTGAGGGGCCGTGGATGGCACCGCCTGTGGCCTCTGCCCTTCGGCACCTCACATAAGCCTGAGACGGGCTGGAGTGGAGCACTGAGCACCTCAGGTGCAGGCCTGGAGCAGTTCCAGTCTCAGACAGCCCTGAATGGCAAGCCCTCAGGACAGGGACCAGTGGCACAGCCAGAGGCTCCCGAGCCACAGAGCAGTCTCCCTATGCCAGGTCAAGAAACAAGGAAGGCCACATGCTCACAGTGGCCCCACGGTCCCCTCCTCACACACATACCCACACACACAGAACACAGGTGCACATAGAACACACATGCACACAGAATACAGTGCACACAGAACACACGTGCACACAGAACACACATGCACACAGAACACAGTGCACACAGAACACACATGCACACAGAACACAAGTGCACACAGAACACACGTGCACACAGAACACAGTGCACACAGAACCCATAGTGCACATAGGACACACATGCGCACACAGAACACACAACACACATGCACACAGAACACAGTGCACACAGAACCCATAGTGCACACAGGACACACGTGCGCACACAAGACACATGTGCACACAGAACACACAGTGCACACAGAACACATCGTGCACACAGGACACACATTCATACAAAACTCACAGCACACACACACCAGGGCTTTCCTGGACCCACATGTAGATCCTCTGATTTGTTAAGAGACACAGTCTGAGTTCACAAACAGGTGGAAGAGACGAGGCCACAGGACAAGAGCGTCTTCCCACAGGAGGAGGAGGACAGAGGGTCTTCACACAGGAGGAAGAGGATAAGAGCATCTTCACATTGGAGAACAAATTTTCTCTGTTCAGTATGATATTAAATGTGGGTTTGTCATATATGCCACTTATTGAGTTACATTTCTTCAATACCTAATTTGTTACAAGTCTTTTATCATGAAGGGATATGGAATTTTATCAAGTGCTTCTTCTGAATCCATTGGAATGATCATATGGCTTTTGCTCTTAATTCTGTTAATGTAATGTATCACATTTAGTGATTTGCATATGTTGAACCATCCTTGCATCCTGAAATTGACACCACTTGGTCGAGGTGTGTTAGTCCATTTACATTGCTATAAAGAACACATCTGAGGCTGGATAGTTTATAAAGAAAGTTTATTTTATTCACAGTTCTGCATGCCCTGGAAGAAGCTTGACACCAGCATCTGCTCCTGGTGAGGGCTTCAGGGAGTTTCAAAATAAGGGGAAGGGGGAGGGGAGCAGGTGTGTCACACAGTGAGAGTAGGGGCACACAGGAGGAGGTGGTGAAAAGCTCTGGTGAAGTCAGCTCTCACAGGAGCCCACTCATGTTCAGAACCTGCTTATCAGAACCCACTCGTCTTCAGAACCCGCTCCTTATCAGAACCTGCTCGTCATCAGAACCCGCTCCTTATCAGATCCCACTTGTCATCTGAACCCACTCCTTATCCAAACATGCTCATCATCAGAACCCGCTTGTCATCAGAACCCACTCATCATCACAGGGCAGCCACAAAGGTATTGATGATGGTTCTGCCCCCATGACCCCAACACTCCCCCCTAACTCCGACACTCAACACTGGGAATCAAATTTAACATGAGATTTGGAGGGACTCCACATCCAGACCATATCATATGGTGAATGGTTGTTTGTTTTTTTTTTTTTTGTAGAGACAGAGTCTCACTTTATTACCCTCGGTAGAGTGCCATGGAGTCACAGCTCACAGCAACCTCCAACTCCTGGGCATAGGCAATTCTCTTGCCTCAGCCTCCCAAGTAGCTGGGACTACAGGCGCCCGCCACAACACCCAGCTATTTTTCTGTTTTGCAGTTCAGCCAAGCCAGGTTTGAACCCGCCACCTTCGGTATATGGGGCCGATGCCCTACTCGATGAGCCACAGGTGCCGCCTGGTGAATGATTTTTTAATGTGTTTCTGAATTTGTCCAGTATTTCATTGAGGAATTTTGCATCTCTGTTCAACAGAGATACTGACCTACAGTTTTTTGTTGTATCTTTGGTTTTGTATCATAGTGATGCTGACCTCAGAATGAGTGGGAAGCATTCTGTCCTCTTAGATTTTTTTGTAAGAGTTTGAGGAAAAAATTGATGCTAGTTCTCCTTCAAATGTTTGGTAGAAGTCAGCAGTGAAGTTTTGGTCCTGGGTTTTTCTTTGAAGAGAGACTTTTTGTCTTTGATTAATTGCTCTAATCTTGTTACTCACTATTGGTCCGTTCAGACTGTGCACTTCTTCATGATGCAAGTTTGACATTGTTTGTGTTTAGGAATTGAACCATTTCTGCTAGATTTTTCTAATTTGGGCATGGGTTGTACATAATAGCCTCTTAGGATGCTCTAGCGTTTCTGTTGTGTCCATTGTAGTATGTCCTTTTTCATCTCTCGTTTTATTTACTTGAGTCTTTTATCTCCAGTTAGCCCAGTGAAAGGCTTGCCAATATTATTTATCTTCTTTTAAAAAACTGTTTTGTTAATCTTCTTTAGTTTTTAATCTCCATCTTCAGGCAGTGCCCATGGCTCAAAGGAGTAGGGAGCTGGCCCCATATGCCGGAGGTGGTGGGTTCAAACCCAGCCCCAGCCAAAAACGGCAAAAAACAAACAAATAAGCAAACAAACCAATATAAAAAAAAAAAAACTCCATCTTCTGTTCTGATCTTTGGCATTTATTTCTTTCTACTAATTTTGGATTTAGTTTGTCTTGTTTTTGTATTCTGTAAAGTATAACATTACATTTATTTGGTGTCTTTCAATTCTTTCAACGTAGGTATCTATTTCTATAAACTTCCCTCCCAGAACTGCTTTTGCTATATCTCACGTGTTTTGGTATACTGTGTTCCCATATTCACAAGTCTCAAGGAACTTTTTAATTTTTCTTTTTCATTTCTTCATTGCTTTATTTAATGTTCAAGAGCTGTTGAATTTTCATGTGTTTACACAGTTTCCTGTGTTCCCTGTTACTGATTTCTAATTTTATTCCATTGTGATCAGAAAAAACACTGCATATGATTTTCATTTTTCTAATGTTATAGCCAGACTCCTGCTGCAGCCCAGTTGACTAGGGTGGGTGAGAAGCTCATAAGGAGGAGGGTCAGCAGCAAAACACACCCCATAACCAGACCCCCCGTCCTCCAGGGAGCCTAGAGCAGCACAGACCTGGATGAGGACCTTCTAAGGACTCTGCATGCTGACCTCTGCCACAGGACCCTTAGCAGGCAGCATCGATCCCACCTGAATTGTCTGTTGCTGCTCTTCAAAGCCAGCAGCGCGTGGCTGCACACACCACAGCGGACCATTTCCAAGGCCGGGCTGCCAGGGCTGGTCTGTGCACTGCGGCAACTTTGCACATTCCACCCCGGAGAGGGGACTTCAGGGCCACTGCACCTGCTCGACCCCCCTGGGCCTCATCATTGTCAAAGCCCAATGCTGGCAACATCTAGAACTGCCCGTGAGTGTGCACCCCAGGAGGGTGTGGTCTGCACACTGAAAGGCAGCCTCTGGGAAGGCCGGAGCACGTGACCCTGAGCCCTGAGGTCGGTTCACCTTCTCACGTCCCAAGGGCCTTCTCTCCCTTGGGATGAACGTACAGCAAAGAATAAGATGACCCCAAACAAGAGGCAGTTTTCAAAATACCTTTATTTTTCTCATCAGCAGTCACTGTGGTGACTGAGCAGTGCTCTCTGGCCCTGCATCCCGTCTGGGCCTTTCTGCCAACCTCACCTCTTCTTCTGCATCTCAATCTTCGTTTTCTTCCTGTTCTGTTATTGCTACTGTGGCTAGATGTTTAAAAAGGAAAAAGGTTTTGTTTTCAAATGGAATAATTAGCAATCCCAAGGAGACCTCAGAAAGGGCCCCTGGACACATCCACAAGGCTAGCGGGGAAGCATTTACTTGTAACCAGCTGGCGGTGGCGGGCGGCTGGGCTGCTCCGGGGCTCCTGGGGGACAGTATCTTTTAAGAGTAAATGAGAGTCAGGCGGCACCTGTGGCTCGGTGGATGGGGCGCTGGTCCCATGTACCGAGGGTGGCGGGTTCAAAACTGACCCCAACCAAAGTGCAACAAAAAATAGCCGGGCATTGTGGGCGGCTGCCTGTAGTCCCAGCTACTCGGGAGGCTGAGGCAAAAGAATCGCCTAAGCCCAGGGGTTGGAGTTTGCTGTGAGCTGTGATGCCACAGCACTCTACTGAGGGTGATAAAGAGAGACTCAGTCTCTACAAAAAAAATAAAAGTAAAAGAGAGTCGTCATCTTACTGCGCAAAAAGTGCCCTTGACGAGGGGAGCACATGTCACACAGGGCACCTCCCACACAGACGTGCCGTGGTGAGGCCGGATGCTCCGAGCCCTACCTCGGTCAGTCCCTGCCTGTCTCCACTGCCCAGCACAGCAAGACCATTACATTCCCTCACGAACGTCTCTGAAGACAAGCCTCATCATTTGAGAGGCTTCTTCCTCTAACCTCGCAAGGTGTTGATCTAGGAAAACCAACAAGCAACTTCCAAAGGCCCCTGAGGGGACAGTCAACATGTGAGCAAGGGGCTTCCTGCAACCCAGAGGCACATGCTGAGCTGCTGTCCACCCTGCAACCATGGCCACTGGCCGTCAGGCCTGGGTGCACAGACGGCAGCCGTGGCCCTGCAGGAAGCCCCTGACGGCTGGACCCCCTCCCTGCCCCCTGCTGACACTCTATCCTGTCTGCCAGGGGAGCGGGATGATGGGCTTAGAGCAGGGGAGCCCCCTGGGAGCAGAGCACCTGGCAAACCTGCTCTTTTAAATTAGAACTTCGCCCAAACTGAAGCAACAGTTACAACTTTCCCTGAGGGGTCCACGGAGCTGCAAGGGCTTTCCACAGGCCAAGTCTGGGAGGAGACACATGGCGCCCACCCAGCCCATCCTGGGGACAGCTCACTGTCATCCTGGGCCTCGCTGCTCGGCCTTGTGGTGTCCGGGGTGCCCGTCTTCGTCTCCGACTGAGGGTTGGATGAGCCCATGTCTTTCTCACTGGTCTTGCCGGAGGGCGTGGCCTCCGTAGGTGACTCTTTTTCTTTCCTGCTCTCTCGAACCACTCTGAGGGGAAGAGGGTTCTGGTCACAACAGAGAAGCAATAGGCAGACATCCTCTGAAAGGGATTTGCTGCTTACGCCTGTCTGCGTGCCCTCATGGCTCATACTTCAGGGTCTTGTGCGTGTTCCAAACAGGCCACTGAGGCAGCCGGGCCCCCAGAGACAGCACCTGGGGGGGGGTGCATTGTGCTGCAAGTGACAGCGGGTCACACACACAGGACACCAGGCAGCTCCACACAAGGAGGAAGTGACAATAATCTCAGTGGCTATGCACATGTCACAAGGAGAGGGCTTTTGTGGGAAGATGCTGGGCCCTGCCCTGTGGGCAGCCACCAGCTGCGATGGCCCCGGGGTCTGCATTTCCTCATCTGTAAATTCGAGGGCGAAGAGCCCTGGTTCTGCACACATGACCTGGACCTCAGAGACTTGGGGCTGCGGAGACCATGGGGGGACCAAGCTGGGTCTATGCTGCCCCGCCCACAGGTGCAGGACCCCTCGGTTCCCAAGACAGAATCCCATCTCTGATCTAAGAGCGCTCAGAACTGTGACTTTCAACCACTGAGCCATGAGAGGATCTTAGGTGCGCCACGAAAATTTTTGAAGATCAGTAATAAAATTATTTTCAAAAGAAGTTCAGAGCACAGTAAGTATATTCATTTTTTACTCTTTTTTTTTTTTTGATCAAGAAAATTTAAGTGTGCCACGGAAGTTTAACCATAGGTTCAATAAGTCACGAGATAAAAAGGCTGAAGAACACTGTCTTGGAGGTTCAGGGGCTCATTGGCATCGCTTGGTTTCCACCAAGAGGAGACCCCTGGGTCCCCCTGCCAGGCGAGCTCCTGGTGCCCGGGTGCAGACTGCTGTTAGGGTTGGCCCGGCAGCACCAGCAGAGGAAGCCGAGGCAGCGGGTGTCCCCGGCGGCCCACTCTGGGAGCTTATGTGTTCACAGGAAAGGACAGATGTGACCCACCTGTAGATGATGGTGATGATAAAGGCCCCGGCAATGATCACTATCAAGGCAGAGAACACTTGCACGTAAACTGAAAAGCAAGTTCATTTGATATCATTTGGACCCAAGTTCATTGGGAAAAGGAAAAGAGAAAAGAAAAAGTTAACTGAGCAGGCCAGCGGCCTCCCCGGCCCTCACCCAGACACTCAGGTTCTGGCATCTGCATGAGAGGCAGCTCAGGACAGTGTCTCGAGGACGCCTGTGACCACTCTGCCCACTGAAGAGCACGGTAGACACAGTGGCACCCTTGCTCCTCCTGTGGCCACCGGCTCCACACCCTGCCCTACTCCCAGGAAACAGTCACTCGACACTCAAGTCAATTTGTCCCCAGCACTGAACATAAGGAAAATGCCGTGGGGATGACAGACAGACGTCCCTGGGCTTGACTGAGTATCTCTGACCTAATAAGGTGCCTCCACCATCCCCGAGCTGCTTGTGTCTCCCTAAACCCACCCCACAAGCGACCAGCGCCTTGTAAAGTGACGTGGGGGTGCCACTACACCCACGTCTCCCTGTGCAGCAGCCGTGTGAGCGCGCAGTTGCCGCCTTCCACACACCCAGGGATGGGGGAGCCGGGAGGAAGGGAGGGGGGAAGGCTGCTTACCCATCCCCGTGGCCCCGGGGACCGCGGCCTGTCTGTGCGGAGATGTGTGGCGCCTGCCTCTGGGTACAGAGGGCAAGCCAGGCCCAGCTGACATGGCTATCTCCATCTGCTGCTCGGGGCTCGGCCGATCACAGGGCTAACTCCCTGGGCCACTTCAGCCCTGGTATTTCCTCACGGGCCTTGCTCCCAGGCAAGTCCTGTGGTCAAATAACTCTCTTACCCTAGTTCCATCCTCCCACATTCTGCCATCGGGTTGATGGGAGGATTTTTAAAAATTAATGGTAAAGGTCTTCGCGGAGGCCGAGCAGGTATCCGTGTGTGCGACTCCTGTGGTATTGCCGAGGTCACTGTTGTTCTCCTCCCTACCTGCACTCTCACCCCAGAGAAAGGCGCTGGCTGCCTCACACCTGCACCACCAGCCCCAGTGCCCTCACGCTGCCTCCTCCGCCTGCTTCCGGCTGCCTCTGACAGCAGTGACGCTATTAGGCGCCGTCTCCCTGCACGGGGCACCAGTTTCCGAGGTGGCTGAAGAGAAGGTCCTGTCCCACAGACTGTCAGCAGGTCCTTGCTGTCCACAGGCCCCCGGAGGCTTCCCTGCTTCCTGACAGCCCAGGGATTAGTCTCTGGCTGCGTCGTGCCAATCTCCAGTGTCACACGGCTCCCCGTGTTTCCCACCTTTGAGTCTCCTTCCCTTTTAGAAGGACAGTCATAGCAGACGAAGGGCTCACTCCACTCCAGCGAGGCCTCACAGTCACTAATTACATCTACAAAGGCCGTCTGTTCCACTAAGGTCACACAGCTACTGCTGAAGTGCACAAAAGGCTTTGGGCAGGCACAGTCCCACCAACCACCAAGGGTCAGGAGCAGGTTTCATGGGCCCTGCATCCCCCCAGACTCATCTGCAGGGTCTCCAGGAAGGGATAAGGCTACCTAGACCCTGTATGTGGTACTGAAGTCATAAGGCAGAAAGGGGGTAAAGCCAACCAGCTCATGACAGCATCCCAAGCCCTTGATTCCTCCCACATTATGTGACCTCAGTGAGTAAGGTGGAGTATACAGTGGGCACTCAGTGGCTCCTGCCCACAGCAGAGAACAAACCAGGAAGCCCAGGGGAGGGTCTGCCGTCCACCTGCTCCTGACCTCACATGGACACTTCCTTGTCCGAGGAGGGAAGGTGATGAGAGCCTGCCTGTCCCTCCCCAGGGCCATCATCCCAGTTCCCAGGGTGGTGCCAGTGACAGGGAGAACCTCTGCCATGGAAGGAGCCTGAGTGAAAAGACATCAGGTGCTACCCTGCCCTCTCCTGGGCCTCTGCTTCTGGACACACTCCTCACGGTAAGAAGAGGAGCCTTCAGGTGACGGCAGCCTCGTGGGACTTCCTGCGAAGCCTCCCAGGTGCTGCTGCACTGACCTGTGGGAAGTTTCTCACACAGCGATGAACAACGAAGACAAGGCATGGCCCAGAGCTGGCCCAGGGAGTGCACCTCAAATGACGGGAACAAAGAGTCAAGTGAATAGTAATGAACAAAGAAAATGAGAGAACTCTGGAGGGACCCTGAGGTCACTGCTTACTATGATTTTCTGTCTTAGTTCATCAAATAAATTTAAAATTACGCATGAATGAATCCTGCAGAGACGCATCTACTATTTAGTTGGCACTATAGCGTCCCGGTCGGTGGAGCTTCCGTGGCTTTGCAGGTGCCTGTAATTTTTGTCCTCCATATTGAGGTCCTGAAGACAGAGACTGAACCTGTCTGTCTCTCTGGCAGTGTCTGCGCAACAACACTGCATAGTCAAGAAACCACAACAGATCATAAGGCACCCTCTGTGGTTGATCGTCCAGAAATAGCGACAACTGAAGAAAAGATTGCTTGAAGGAAAAATCTGGTGACGTCTCCCCAAATGTAGTTAAACAAAAGTTTTGAAATCATCTCAGCAAGTCCCATGAAGAAACTAAAGCCAAGTACTTATAAGAAATGACAAGTTAAACAACGTACCCTAAATCAAGACTGAAGAGTGAAGGCAAGGCTTTCTCTTTGAATTCCCAGTTCTTTCTGAAAGATCTAATGCTAATTCCCCAAGTTCATACTCTTAATAACACAGATTATGCCATAACACAATGTGCACTTCAAACCAGCCCATTTAAGAAGTTGGTGAAAGGTTTTCATAACATGGAATTATGTGCACAAAGAACTCGTAATACCCTGTCACTTAATACTACAACTTGCACAGCACAAAGGTTCATTTGTCGTTTTGAAAGAGAAAGATGTCAAAGAAATGAAACATAATTCGAGGGCACAGTGAGAACCCAAATGCAGGGCTTGCTGCCCAGACTCTTCCCACAGATGGCCCAGCCTCTCAAGCTGGAAAGAAGTAGGAAGTCAAGAAAAAGCGTAGCCACAGTACCCATTTATTAAAACTGGAGGGATGGAAAGAAGGTTAAAGTTGCTTCCATGCAAATGCAGCACCCACACTTGCAAAGCAGCCCTGTTCCAGAACATTCTGGAGAGCCCACATGCCTTCCCGGGTTCCTCACATGGGTAAGGAAGGTGATGAGGCTCACTGCTCACGTGAGTGGCAGGCGTATGGTAACAGTCATACCAGCACTGCCATCACCTGCATAAAACTCCAATGAAAAGAGGCCCAGGGCATGGGGCACATTGAAAAAGTAGCAGCAGCAGCTTGGGTCTGAGTTGCACTCTGGGCAGCGACCTTCCTACACCCACTTTCGCACACTGGGTCTCTGTTTCATTGGGACATAAGGAAACTAGGATCACTAATTACCAAAGACCATACCCAGCCCTGGGGTGTGGCCTGGGACTTGAACATCTTCTACATTTGCGTATGGAGAAAATTAAAAGAACAAGCTCAAATATCTTTTGGATGCTTATTTTTCTTGCTCTTAGGAGCCCCAGATGGTAAACTTCTCAGAAAAACTAAGCTGCATAAGTGCTTAGGAGCCTGGAGTTCTTCAGTGGCACAATCCCAGGATAGGGAAGGAGAGAGGTAAAAGCAGCAAATTATGGCTAAATTACCACCTAGTGCCATGACTTCAGCGTCAGGAGCATCTGTCACCAGCCCTAGAAAAGGAGCTGTAGATTGCAGCAATATGACATCCAACAGCAGAGGGCCTGGCACTCAAAGCTCTCTAAGTAATGTCCTCGCTAAAGGCCATGGGCTCACAACAAGGCAGGAGAAGGGACCCCTTCAGCAAAGGCACCCTGTCCCACCCTCTCCTGTTTAACGCTCACTATCCAATCGCGTACTACTGGACTAGAGGTTCAGTAAAGCCCAGGGTTAAACTTTCAGAAAGATAGTAGCAGAGTCAGGACCTCCCATCCCCATTCCCTCCTCCATAAAAGCAATTAAGAACTCTGTCAACAATTATCAGAAAAAGCTTTTTAGAAGTCTGGAAATTAACCAAAAGCTTACAGAAAGTCATTTTTTTTTTTCAAGATAAACAGCTGAATCTCAGTAAGAACAACAAGTTTGGACATTTTAACCAGCCCCAACCACACCTGCCCTGCCCACCTTCTGGCTTCATGGTAACCTTGGAAATCAACAGCCCATAATCATGGTGAAGACCAGCAACCTGGCAGCCACTTGTAGAGTAGAAAAGGGCTGGAGCTCCTTCCAAACCCCACTGCCAGAGAATTGTCCTTATTCATCGGGTGCTTCCCTGGAAGACTATCTTTATTTGACCTGAGATCATTTAGCAAGAACACCCTTTTCACCAGGCATGTGTTGAAAATAATTAGAGCAGTGGTTCTCAACCTTCCTAATGCCGCAGCCCTTTAATACAGTTCCTGTGGGTTGCAACTCACAGGTTGAGAATTGCTGAATTAGAGGTAACTGTTTAAAATCAGGGCTAAAGTGGTGAATAATCAATTAGGGAAAAACAAAAAGGCTAACCACAAAGCTTAAAAGGAGAATCTTGTGCAATGTCTATAGGGAGCTTTGAAAAGCTGGGACATATTCCTGAGAATCTGAAGAGCAATAGCTATGCCCAGAGGCCTGGCATGCCTCGTAAAGTCCAAGCCCTCACCTCTGGATGACCTTGAGGCTATGCATCAGCAGGAAGTGAAGATGAAGGCAGAGCTGGAAACGGTTTGCCTGAGAGCTCCCCCCCCAAGGTGTGCCCTAACAGACACACAAAGCCCCTCCATGAAGTCTAAGAGGCTTATGTTTTCAGATATCTAAGAAAATTTTTGTCCAGTCATTGACTGACCAGTAGGTTAACCAAAGAGCATTCAATGTTCACACACCATAGAAAATGCAGACTTTACAGATTTAGCTCAGAAAAGTCATCAAACAAACAATAATCACAACTGCAAACAGCACCAATATGGCCTAAGGAAGTGAAAAAATTAATTTTGAAGTTGCCTTCTTATGTCACTTAAAATGTCCAGTATTCCACAAAAACATGAGACACAAAACAGAGAAATGATAAATATGGCCATAAACATGAAAATGCTATCAACAGAGCTCACTGAACTTACTAGACAAAGACATTAAATCAACTATTTTAAACTACATCCAAAAAAATAAAGGAAATTATGTCTGAAGAAATAAAGAAAAGTATGAGAATAATATTTCATCGATTATAGAATATCAACAAGAAATACAAATTACTAAACAAAAAAACCAAATTGAAATTCTGGAGTTAAAAGTACAATAACATGCATTTTAAAATACATAAAATAAAGTACAACAATAATGTATTTTAAAAATACGCAGTAGAGACCTGTGGGACACCAAGAAGTATATACCAAATACACGCAACAGGAATTCCAGAGAGAGAGGAGAAAGATGAAGGGGCACAAACAACATTTGAAGAAATACTACCAAAACTTCCCATATTTGATTAACATTAATCTACATAGCCAAGAAGTGCAGTGAACTCTGAGGAGGACAAAAAGAAATCCATTCCTAGAAACATGATGAGCTATCAAAAGACAAAAGAGAATCTTGAAAGCGGTATGTCAGAACGAATACACTATGTACAAAGGAGCCCTAAGATTAACACAAACCACGGAGGCCAGAAGGCAATGGCATAAAGCTTTTAAAGTGTTGACAGAATGACTGTCAACCGACAATTTTATGCCCAACAATTCTTTCAACAGTGAAAAATAAATTTAGACATTTCAGATTTTAAAAAGTCAGAATCTTCTTCACTGGAAATCTTCCTCACAAGAAACACTAAAGAGAGTCCTTCAAGATGAAATTAAAGGACAGTAGACAGTAGTGAATCAAATCCATATGAAGTAACAAAGAGCACCGTTAAGGTGCTTGATAGATGCAGAAAAAGAATTTGATAAATCCTAACACCCATTCATGATAAACACAGCAAACTAGGAAGAGAAGGAAACTTCCTCAACATGGTAAGTGGCATCTGGTAAAACCCACAGTTAACATCATACCATGATAAAACACTGAAATGTTCCCCCTAAAATCAGTAACAAGGATGCCTACCCTTACAACTTCCAGTCCCTGGAAAGTAGGCAAGAAAATGAGATGAAAGCCTTTCAGATTACAAAGGAAGAAGTAAGCTGTTTCTATTTGCAAGATGACCTTATATGTAGAAAATCCTTAGGAATCAACTAAAAAAAGTAATAGAACTAACAAGTAAGTTGATAAGATTGCCAAATACAAGATCAATATATGAAAATCAATCAATTGAGTTCTATAATGCTAGTGATGAATAATTGGTAATTGAAATTAAGAAAATACTTCCGTTTATAATAATAACAAAAAGAGTAAAATATTTAGGAATAAATAAGACAAAATAAAGTAGAGATTGGTACATTGAAAACTAGAAAATATTACTGAAAGAAATAAAAGACTTTTCCATTAAACAGAAAGAAAGACATCCTTTATTCATGGAACAGAAGACTCGATACTGTGTTGAGATGGCAGCACTCCCCAGATTATCTTCAGATTCAACACAATTCCTATCAAAATACCAGGTGAGTTTTTCTTTTTGCAGAAATTGAAAAGCCGATCCTAAAATTGATGTGGAAATGTAAGGAACCCACCCATAATAGCCAAAACAATCTTGAAAAAAAATAAAAGTAAAGGACTCACATTTCCTGATTTCAAAATTTACTACAAAACTAAGTAATCAAAACTATGGGGGACTGCCTGGCTAAGAGCAGACATCCAGCTCAATGGAATAGAAGGGAGAGTCTAGAAATAAACTCTCACTTTTATGGACAACTGATCTTCAGTCAGGCTGATTCAATGAGGAGATATAGTTTTTTCAAGAAATGCTACTGGGGAAACTAAATATTCACCTGCGAAAGAATGAATACTGTCCCTGCACCAGACACAAGATGCATCACAGATAAAGATATCGGAGGTATAACTATAAAACTCTTAGCAGATATCACAGGTACAACTCTCCATGGCCTTGGATTAGGTAATGATTTCTTAGATATGACACCAAAGCACAAGCAAAGGAGAAACACATACAATGGACATCATTAAAATAAAGATGCTGTGCTGCAAACAGCACTACCAAGAAAGTCAAGAGACAACCAAGAAGGTAAGAGAAAGCATTTTCAAATCATTATGTGATAAGGGTCTAATATCTAGAATATATAAAGAGCTCTTACAACCCCATAGCAAAAAGACAGTTAACCAGTTAACTCAACTGAAAACTGGACAAAGAATTTGAATAAACTTTTCCCCAGAGAAATATGTAACTAGCCAATAAGCTAATGCAGAGATGCTCAGCGTCATTCATTAGGACAATACAAATCATCACCAGGAAGAAATACAACTTCACACCATTATCCTGGTGTACTCTGGTGTCGTTTATCCTGGTGTCATTTTGGCGGTACCCAAAACGACAGCAACAAGTGTTGATGAAGATACAGAGAAATTAGAAGTCTCATTTATTGTTGGAGGGACCATGAAATGGTGCAGCCATCTTGGAAAAATCAAATATAGAGTCAATATAAGACCTGGAAATCGCCCAACTAGGTATATACCCAAGAGAAATGAAAACATGTTTCACATAAAAACTTATGCCTTATTCACAGTAGCCAAATAGTGGAAACAACTCAAATGTCTACCAACTGAGCAATGGAAAGACAGAATGTAGCATAATCATATAATGAAATATAATTCAACCATAAAAAGTAAATGAAGTATTAATACACGCTATGACATGGATGAACCTTAAAAACTACAACAGTGAAAGAACCCTGTTGTGTGGTCCATTCATACTAATTGTCCAACCTGTCTCTAAGGGTGGGTGGGGGTGATGGGTTGCCGGCAAAGGGATATGAGATTGGGGGGGGGGCAAAAATGTTCTAGAATTAAAGAGTGGTGATGGTTGTACAAAAAGTCAGTTAATTTTATGTTTGAGAATATTATCTCAAGAAAAATAACCACCAAAAAAATAAGGTAACTTCCAATGGTTTCCCCTGCAGGCAGGGGAGGGTGTTGGACTAGGAATACTGGGGTCTCCTGAAGCAGAGTCTGGTCCCAAGAAGGAAAACCAAGATCTCAGCAGACACTATCAGAGATCCTTTCTGACTATTGACAGTGCGCGTTGTGACTTCTTATTGCCTCTTTTTGAAAAGCCAAAATTTATCTTCTTTTGGGTAGGTGACAAATCTTCACCATTAAGCAAGACAGCGGCGTCCTGCACACGCTTCTCCACAGGTCCTATCTGGCAGGATCCCCAGGCACTGGTGTTCCCTGACTTCCTGAGCCATCCTGAGCATAGATGAAAGAAACTGGGTGCCTTTATTCACCAACAGGTGCTGGGGGTGCAGGTGGGGCAGGGAGGTCCAACACTTCCCATCCGCAGGGGACTCGCTTTGCTCCCACCAGGGACTGGGGGGTGACATCGCAGGTGGCTCCTTTCCAAGTTGCTGTCTGCCCAGATGGTGGTTAGGCCCATTCGCCCTCATTTCCAAAAGGGCCATAAACAGGGCAAAGAAATGCATTGTTCTTTAGGTGGACTTTTATAAAGGTTTGTAAATAGTAATTCAGAAAATTCCAGAAGCTCAGAAGACAAGGTACTCACCTGTAAGGACCCATCCAGGAGTCCGAATTCAAGCATCCCTTTACTAGGGCACCTGGTTTCTCCTTCTCACTCCCACTCCTGCCCACTTCTCTCTGAATACTTTCTGCAGCTCAGAGTGGTTCTTCCAAAAGTCCCCCGAGCTAGGGAGGGAGCAAACCCCCCCCCACACTGCCTCTGTGAGTCTTCTCCTTCCCCACTGCCTGCAGGCATAGGGGCCCGGGCTGGTGCTGATGTAGCCTAGGGAGGGTCCCCAGCCAGGCCAAGAGGCTCAGTTGTCCTCATGGAGTCCTGGTCAGACCACCAGCAGCTGTTTCTCAGCCCTGGCTCCCCCAATCTAGCCTCTGCACACACCTTACCCCCAGAGACCAGGTCATTCCTGTCCCCTCTAACACCTGAAGCAGAATGAGATGACCAAAGAGCAAAAGCAAGTGTTTCCAGCAAGCCTAGACCCTGGAAAGAGGACAAGCAGGGGTGGTGAACGGTGGACAGTGCAGTCCCAGCCACCGTGGCTGTACTGGGCAGCCTCGCTGGTACTTACTGGGAACCGCTTTCTCATAGCAGACGCCTTTGTAAAAGCAGCACCCAAGCTCCTTGCATCGGTCCCTGGAGACGTTGTAGTCACAAATGTCATAAAGAGGAATATCGCACACTGCAAAAGCACAGACAGGCGGAGAATCGTCACCACCTAACACAGGGCTCTGCAGTCACGTGAAGCAGGAGTGGGGGGCCTTTGTGCTGCGTGTGGTGGTTTTGTTATTTTTTAAATTCTGTGCCTTACAAATGTCTCTTTGAACTGAGATCCAGAATGAATTAACTTCTGAACAAAATAAAGTCACATTAATTGCACTGAACAATACAGGGTCCTCTAGCCAGGAGGACATCACACGTCTTTCGTGCAAGCCCCCAAGGCAGAATTGCCAGCATGGACTGTGGACTAGCTCAGATTTTAAAAGTTGCATCAAAAGGACACAAGTTTAATGGCAGTTTCAACCCTTCAAAAAATAAAAAGGAAACATAAAGAGTGTGCTCTGGGCTATGGCCCCACCTCCTGGCAAAGGACAAGGCCTAAAAGGCTCCCTCAACCCACCTTGGGGGCCTAGGGTGGGGCCACAGTGAGCAAGCCAGGCAAAGAAGGGGTTCCCTGCACCCACCAGAGGAGAGGGCTCCTGTACCCACGGGAGGGGAGGGGAGGGGAGAGGAGAGGGCTCCCACCACACTTGCAGGTACAACCAGCAAAGACCTTTCCTGAGGCAACTGCCAAGCTGTTGGAGTTTCTAACCTGCAACTAAGGGACAGGGCAGGGAGGAGACTCTCAAGGGACCCCCCTTTACTCTCTTTAGGTTATTTTGCCTTTCAGACTAAGGGTCTCCAGCAGTCCCTGATGTCCCCAGAAGCCCCACTCCAATTTGCAAACCACTGAGGCCGGGGTCTTTACACTCCTGCCACAGCCCCCACAGGCCACCGGAAATGTCGGGCAGGGCCTGAGTGGGGCAGGACACGCCTATTCACCTACACCACTGCCCTCTCCCCAGGAGTGTGGCTCTACCTGCCCTCCTGTAGGGGGTGGGGGTGGAGGGACCTCAGAAAGACCCTGCAGTGGCATGCCCTCACCTAGGCACAGCTGGGTTTCCCAGGCCCCGGGATGGACAGATCTGTGCCCCTGGGCCTGGCTCCGCGCAGAGGCCCTGTGTGCTGGATACAAAGTGTCCAGACAAAGGGCCCCACCTCGGGGGTTTCATGGAAGCCACAATGGCCCCCTCCTGAAGGCAGGTGGCACCAGCACCACACTCTGGAGAAGTCAGAGTTCTGCCAGCGCCCCAACTCCGGGGTGATGATACAAACAGTGGCGGTCATAGCTGCAAACACTTGCAAGCCTCTGGCTGGCTCTGGAGGAGACTCTTCCACCCACCCCAGCAGATGCAGGCAGGATTCCAGATCACAGGCCTTGGGCACGGCAGAACTGGGGTCCAGGTCAGGGAGGCCCGGGCGCAGCCTCTGCACGGGCTCCCAGAGGGGCGGTCACAGCCACTGCCATCAGGCAGCCTTGTCTCACTCCCTGCCCACCTCAGCTCCATCCCCATCACTGTGTCAGTACCTCACTAGACATTTGCACACCTCCTCATTGTGATAGTTTTACTATAAAATTCCAAAGTAGCAGGTTCCCCACCCTGTTTAAAAACTCCAGCACCCCCACACCGGCCCCCAGGGCTTAATCCCGCCAGTGCCCACCCAATCCACCCCCTGCAGCGTCTTGGAGCAAAATCCACTTCCCCAGGAGTGTCACAGACACATGTCTGGCCTCGCCTCCACCCTGCTCCTCAAGAAAGGCCTGAGGTCGGGGTGAGCAGGGTCTCCGGCCTCCCGCAGGCAGGGCACAGCAGGTCACTTCGGGATGGGGGCCAGGACGTACGCCCACCTCATGGGAGGAGGGAGGTGGGGGATGCAGCCCAGATGTGGCTCCAGCAGAGTGTCCTCAGAGGGACCTCTGGTCCACTGCACCTAGCAGGTCAGAGCAGGGCTGGGACGGAAAAGAGTGCCAACAGGCTGGGGCCCGGCCACACAGAAGGGACGGCAGTGCCTGCTGCATTCTGGTGGCCATTTGCTCTCCTGCTCTAGAGAAATAGGGGCTGGGACTAAATGCAGAGCTGAACATGTGGGGCACACACAGCTCCCTGGCTTGGGAGGGCCAGCGTGTGGGGGGCTTTGCAGCAAGCTGTCACCACACACCTGCAGTCTGTCCAGGCACCTCTGTCCCAGCGAGCACAAAGAAAACGCCATTCTCTCTACAGCCAGAGACCCCTTTCCTTAATACTTTGCACTTTAAACTATACCAAGTTGTCTGAGACAAAAGCCCCTAGTTCTCCTGGAGTTTGAGAAACCAAACAAAGAGAAGTGAGGAGGCCGCAGGTTTGCAAGGTGGCCGAGGCCATGCGTCGTTTGGCGTCTCAGTGCGCTTCTGCCCTTGAACTGGGACGCGGAGAGCTCAGGCCGGAGGGCGCAGACCGTGGACCCACAGAGAACATGGAGGGTCGGTCCCCTGCCAGGCCCTTCTCCACCTGTGGCAAGAGCAGGGATGGCTGCATCTTGAGTCCTGACTTTTTCCTACAAGCCACTCCGCAGAACACACAGATGCGCACAGTACTTTACAGCTTACGAGGCACAGCTGCAGGAACTATTTTATTTAATTTTCATGGCAACTCTGTGAGGAGATTGACGTTAAGTTTAGACCAACCAACAGACAGTACACAGATGATACAGAAATGCTTACAAAGGGACAGCCTCTGGCCAAGGCTGGACGACCCTGTGAAGGCCCGGGGGAGGGGAGTGTCCACATCGGCAGGCCACCTGTCATCGTCCTTCACCCGTAAAGTGCTCATCTCCACCTTCACTGGCAGTGCCTGCCATTGCAGCCAGGGCTGAGTGGAGGGCAGCTCTGAACCACAGGGACAGACCCTTGCGGGCTGGCTGTGCCCTGGCACTCCCTGGCTGCCTCTGTCTCCTCCACCGATGCTGGGGCCCTACAGCAAAGCCTAAGCTGGCTCAAAAACGGGGCAGAACCAGCCTTGTTATTTCAGTTTCCCAACAAGCCTAAACCAACAAAGCCAACAAAATACTCAAGCTGCATGGCAGTCTGCAAAGGAGGCCCCTGTCCCCTCCACACTCGTCCTCCAGGCTACCGGCAGGGCTAAGCGTGGGAGCATACAGCAGTGCTCCCTGAGGCACCCCTGGAATGCCCTCCACCTGCCCCAAGTGCCTAGCGGAGGGCCCCAGCCGCCAATGACCCCAGGCAGGCCCGGCAAGCGAGGGCCCCCACAGCCCTGGTGTTCAGGGTCCTGGGGCAGAGACCAGGAGGGCTGTCCAGGAGAGTTAGAGGGGGACCTTGGCTCCCTGTATCCGCCCAGCCACCGGGGGAACCAGGAGACAGAGGGGCTGCCTTGCAGCCTCTGCTACTCCATCAGGTCCCCAGGTGCCTGTCTTGTTCCTTCTGGGGCTAAAATCAGACACCCCTTTGGGGTCTTCCTCCTGTCCTAGAAGGCACCTGCCCCCCAGGGTGACAGCACTGGTGGCACCATGGCCTCAGAGGCCCCCAAGGGCAGCTGGGCCCTGGGGAGGCGGCGGCTGCCCAGTAACTCTGGAAACACTCCCTCATCTGCCATCCAAGCAAAAGCAACAAAAAAAGAAAACCAGAGATTTCTTTTCTCTTCCTCATGTCTTCTTGGTTTATTACCCAAGTGGTGTGGGTATAAGCTCAGGTGAGCAGCATAGAAACAGCAGCCCAGCACCTGGGAGCACTCACTTCTGGAACTTTCCTTGACCGGATTTCAAAGTCACCACAACTACACTGTCTATGCACTCTGACGACCCCAGGGTGCATCTGACGCCCAGAGAAACGGGGCAGGGAGCTCACTGGTGAGGGTGCTTTTTGGTAATGAAAGAGGGACTCCCCAGTACAAGTCATTGGGTAACCAAGGGGTGTGTTGGCCCCTCAGAGAGAAAATGCCTTTGACCCCTAAACATAGCAGTAGTTAAATATAGTTCTTACTTGTTAACTTAGAAAATTTCAGGTTCAGGTGGTTTTTTGAAATGAAATTTAAGAAAAACAGTGTTTCCCCAGGTTGTTTATAAACACAAAGGTCTTTGGCCTTCCTCCAGCCAGGTCTGGCACCCTGAGCTAACAGTCAACACCACCCAGTGGTCTTGCTACCTCACCTGCGAATTTCTTCAGGAGGTGCGGTGGGGACTTTTTGATTTCTGGTTCATATTTCATGGTGGCAGCTTACGGGCTTACGGGTGGTCAAAGTGGTCAAGCAAGCCTGGAAAACAGAAGCCTTCAGCACAGCAGGACCCCGTGGACATCCACCAGGATGGTGAGCCCTGAGGGGAGCTACTCTTGCCCACAAGGAGGGCCTCTTGGGAACTTACCTGCCCGCCATGTCCCTTGGACCCTCAGCCTCCCACCCTCTTGGTTCTGTTCCAAGGGGAGAATGACTTTTTCATAAAACAAGCAATTGGCCACCTTCTCCTGTCCACGGTCAGGCCAGTAGAGTGTGGGGCTGGAGCCAGCTGGCCCCACCCACTGTGACCTCACACAGCCTTGTGAGGTCACTCAGAGTGACATAAGTGTCCACCTTCTTCTGGCTGCACAGTGGACAGGGACACTCAGATTAACCAGCATGGGGCAGCGGTTCCAAGGACAAGCGGTGTCCTGCACTTGGGACACTGTGAGCCCAGCCTCACCTGCCCCAGGGGACACCCATTCTGCAGCCCACCAAGCCCAGCTGGGGGACGGGTGTGAGTCCTGCCATGGCTCATCCTTGGGACGTGGCTTATGTTGGGCATTAGTGGACACCACGGTGAACAAAACAGACAGACCAGCTTGCCAGTTCAGACACATGCTGTGGAGAGAAATAAGGCAGAGAGCATTCAGGCCGGGGGCGAGCTCCGTGTTGTCACTGGGGCGGGGACAGCGTCTGAGGCTAAAGAGGTGGTGTGCGCAGAGGCCCTGGCTTGAGGCTGGTTCCACACTGGACTGACGAAGGCCAGTGTGGCCAGAGTGAAGCAGACCTGGCAGGAAGCACGAAAACAGGCCCCCATCCTACAGCCGCTAGGAGCTCGGCTGTGCCAGCCACCATGAGCCAGGGAGAGGCCTCAAGCTCTGCCCAGAAAGTGGCCCAGCTGGCAGACCGCAGGCAGGGCGCCCACTGCCCCATGTCTGGACTTCTGACTCAAGGAAATGGAGAGCTAATCAGGGGACACTGTCTTGAGCATGAAGTCTGTGCAATTTGTCACAGCAGCTGAAAATTAGTTCTCATGGGAGCTGAACACGTTCCCTGAAGAGGGACAAACGTTCCATGCAGGTGACAACAGCAGAACTTTCAGTGGCCTTGTGAACACGTGGGATGGAGCCCTGCGCTATCTCCGCCAAGCTCTGTTAACAGGAGGCAGAGCACGGCTTTCCCAGTACGGTCCTGAGAAAACACAGTTGCAGCAACAGCCACTAAGAGGTGTGTCCGGTCAGAGCAAAAGAGGACTGGTCAGGAGCAAAGGTCCTGGCAACAGTACGCTGGGACACTCAGACACTCTGCTGGCTGTCTGAAGGGCCAAAGAACAGTAACGCCTGCATATTATGAGAGTGTTTGGAGAAAGTCAGCCAGAGCGTCAGCAGAAAAACACCCGGGAAAGCTTCCCTACAGAGCCCCTCTGGGACAGCACTCCTGCCCACACCTGCCATCAGCTTGGGGCTGATAGGAAGTCTTCACCGTCCAGCTTCCTGTTCTCTCTGACTTGTTTCCTAATCTTAAAATCTCTGTAAAGGCCACCAGCAAGCACTGGAGAACAGAGGGTGATGTCTGTAGAGTGACAGGCTTGTTTGGGGATGTTCTCAAATTTGCTTCTGTTCCTAGTTTGCTATTGGTTTCCTTCCCAGAAATGGGTGAGTTTCACTAAATGTATCTAATCACAGGATCATTGGTCCTGTGTTTGATATCACGATAGTATCAAGATCACGTTGGTTTTGTCAAAAGAATTTGCAAAGTGCTTGTTCTATTTTCCAGCCTGGAATAAATTGTCTTGAAGTTTGCTACAGTTCACTGCCTGGAAGCATGTGGGTGTACATGTGTAAATCTTTGAATTACAGAATTCTCTAAGCTTTATATGAGATTTTCAATATTCTGTTTTTGCTTGTGTCAGTTTTTGAGCCCCTTTTTCTAGAAACTATTTCCATTTGCAAATTTATTATTATTTTATAATATCCTTGTGTCATCTTTTTAAGGTCTAAAAAAAAGTGTCATTACTGTCCCTGTCATTCTAACGAAGGTTATACATGACTTATTTACTAGTCTCTCCAAAAAACAAATTGTATTCATCCCCCCAAATTCCCTCTGGCCTCTCCTCCACTCTCAGCTCCAAGTGACCACTCACCTGCCATCTGATACTATAATCATCCTTTTCTAGAACTCCCTGTAAATGGAATTACAAAGTATTACATTAATTTATATTTTGTTCTCCACAGTATGTATGAGACGCACCTGCCACTGCATCAAAGAGTCTCCTGTTCGGGGCCGGTGTCCCCCACTCAGGTGCCCGTCTGCCCTGTGTTCACCACTGCAGCATCGCTGCTCTGGGTGCAGCCTCTGGCCTGTGTGAATGCCGCTGCTGTGAACAGCTGAGTGCTCCCTGTGGACGTGACTCTGTGTGACTATCCAAGAGGGAGGAGGACTCCAGCGGGTACGCAAGTGCCTCGGTCCATATGGAGCTGCCTCGTGGGTTGATTTGGGGAGCACCCACCCTCAGCAACACGATCCCGACCTGGAGGATACCTCGATGTTCAGGCCTTTAGTTCAGTGACTTTTTTTATAGTTTTCAGTGTGTCAGCCTTGAATATCTTGTTGAATTCATCCTAGTTTTTATTATTATTTTTTATTTTTTTGTAGAGACAGAGTCTCACTTTATCGCCCTTGGTAGAGTGCCGTGGCGTCACACTGCTCACAGCAACCTCCAACTCCTGGGCTTAGGCGATTCTCCTGCCTCAGCCTCCCGAGTAGCTGGGACTACAGGCGCCCGCCACAGCGCCCGGCTATTTTTTGTTGTTGTTGCAGTTCGGCTGAGGCTGGGTTTGAACCTACCACCCTCGGTATATGGGGCTATCGCCCCACTCACTGAGCCACAGGTACTCTGCTGGTATTCGTAACAAAATATCCATTTGTTTTTGGTGGGTCGGTGAGTACTATTTTTAAACTTTGATTTCCCATTGCTGGTTGCTAATATATAGATTCCAATGGCTTCTGTGTGTTAGCATTGCGAATTAGTTGTCTTCTGCTGTGGTAAAACGTGCTTAGAGCACAGAATTCTTACTGCCAGCTCTGGAGGCCAGAGACGGAAGTCACAGTGTGCACAGCGGTGCAGCTTCCAGAGGGCGTGAGCAAACCTCCCCGCCTCCGTCGCGCCCCCCCCACACCCCCTCTCCTCCCCTCCGCAGGACACCAGGGCGACTGAGCTGGTCTCCCCACGCGAGACCCTTTGCACAGGTGACATCCACAGCTCCCAGGGATCAGGGCAAGGGCACCTTGGGGCTCCAGTCTGTCTTCCACACCTGGATCCGTTGTCCTCACTCAAGATTCTAACAGCTTTTTTGAAGATAGGTTAGAATTTTCCGTGTGACAATCACATCTGAGGAGGCAGCTTCTCTCTTCCCTCCCAAGACGTGCATTTCGCTTTCTCGCAGCATCCACACCTGTGTCGGGAGTGAGCGGATTCGTCCTGCTGTGCGCCCCATCTTGGCTTCCTGTGCTCTGCTGACACTTGCAACTGGCCCAACAAACACCGCAGGGCCCTTCCAGCCTTCGCCCCACCACGTCCCCGTGTCACACGCCGTCCCTGAAGGGAGTGTGTCCCTCACCACTACCTCATGGTGAGAACCAGCGTGTTACCTTGTTCCAAAAAGAATTTACTTGTATTGGACGCTGGAAACACTAATCCCCAGAATCCTTTTTATACACGTTCTTTCAAGGGCTAAGGTCAGCTATGATGCCCTCGGAGTGCATCCTGGTGTCCCAACCCACAGGTGGGGGTCAACACACTCTGATGCATGTGCCCTATTCCCCCAAGACTGTCCAATGTCCAAGAGGGAAAAGCAGCCTTGGCCTTGAACTCCTCTCCCTGGGTCTCATCCTCCCATTTTGTCAGCCCCCCAGCCTTGAGGCCTGCGTGCCAGCCGCAGCCCGCATGCTCCCACCCCAATAGTCTCACCATTGTCAACAGGACGATTCTGTCTGGGGGCTGACCCGTGGACTGCACGTACTGAGATCCACGTGCAGACACCAGAAGCCCCCGCCCGGTCCCTCGCTGTGAAGACGCTCACCATGACATAATCCTCCCTGCCCCGGGGGCAGAGCAGGGCCTCAGAGATCTCAAATGCCTTTGAGTCAAGTGTGATCAGGCACCGGTGATGACCATTCAAGCAGGGGACAAGCTGCATCACGCTCCTCATTCAAACAACACAAGCGGGGAATAGATTTGAGCTGACCCAGCCCTGCACACCAGCACCTGGTTCACGGCCATCTGTTGGGAATCTTCAGGAAACCTGTCTGGCTTTGCCAAAATGTTTTACCGAGGCATTAACTTAAATACAGTACAATATAAATGTACGATTCAGGGAGTTTACAGAGCTGTATACACTTGTGAAACCGCCACCACTGGCAAGACCTGTCCAGAGCATCGGCCTCGCTGGTGGGAGCCCCAACCACGCAGAGTCCTTGACATGCCAGAGTCCCCATAAGCAGAGCACAGAAATGACAAATGCAAAGCTAAAAAAGCTCAACAGGGAAAAAAATGGACAGAGCCAGATGCCAACACAGTGTTCCTGGCACGGCCAACCTGTCTCACTCCAGAGTCCCCCGCAGTGCTGTGTCTCAACTGCTGACACCTGCAAGGCCTGGGCGAAGTCGGTGCCATCTGTGGCTACGGTGTCCTCTGGGACTCCAGAATCGAGCGCCAACACCGTCAGCACTCCTGATGAGTGGGGGGTGCTGAATCGCCTTAACCAGGATACTGGGGGTCACACCCTATGGTACAGGTGGGACGAGCAAGGGAGGCCAAGAGTCCACGGGTGAATGTGGGGAGCAAGGCCAAGAGCACCACGGGCAAAGGCGGGGGGGCTGGACACTGCTTCCGAGGACAGTGACAGCCTAGTGCTACAGGTGGACGGCAGGAGACTCGGTGAAGACAGTGCGTCAGAGCTGCCTGTGGAGAGACAAGGAAAGGAAGCTAAGCCAGCCCCTGAGGGACCAGGAGTGGGACAGGCCACCCTCCCTGTCCCTCCAGGCGCAGGTCACAAAGTCACTGCCTGCATGTCCCCCAGTCTAATGTAGGCAACACTCATTATCCTCCTTTCACAGGAGCTTGACACTTGCTGGGATAAAAGACAGTTACCAGAAAAACAGCAGCAGCCCAGGAAGGGGTCAAGCTGAGAGATTCAGTATTGGAGGGAGGCAGGGCCCAGGGAGAGGAGGTCGGGCCTGAGGCAGGGGTGCTGGTAACAGAAGTGGAGGTGGCTCTGGCCATGGCTTTTACCTTTTCTGCAACATCCCAAATCTGCTCAGAGTGGGGAGGAAGTGGTGTCCACTCTAGGGATTACAGGTAGGGAGAGCCGGGGTTTCCTACTTCTACAAACAACTCTAAAACCAAGTTCTGAGAAGAAGGAGACCCACGAAAGTAATTTTCTAACTAGCAACTTGTTCCTTCACCTGAACACCACCTCCCAAAGGTCTTTACTGGCTGGAGTCTTAACCAGCAGACACTCAGCAAGGCCCACCCTCCCACCCAGCCTCAAGGAAATAAAGGATATGACTAGTCAGACAAGCACATAAGGAACTTGGTCTGAAAATGAAAATTACTAACAGGGACCCCACAGATGTCTCCACAAATGCCTTCATTTACTCAACCCTGCAAAACGGCTCAGTGCCCCTGGTCCCCGCACTGAGACGCAGGGAGGCCACGTCAGCTGGGATGCGTTACTTGCCCTTCCTCCCTCAATCTTTCCGTTTTCTCTTCCAATCCTATTCCTCTTCAAATACTCTCAAACTCAAGATTTTAAAGGGAAATGTATTTTCCAGTATCAAAAATTCACACCAGAATTGGAAAATATAAAAAAGCCAGAAGAAAGTGTAACACTAACACACATCCAGCAAACACGTCAAGGAAGGTGAAGTGACACATTTTGTGGCATAAGAAAAATAATCAGTTTAATAATTACATCAATGTAGCATCAACATTGCAGTGGTCCACGCACGCCCACACAGGACAGCCGTTTAAACCAGGAGTTCCTCCGTGGTTGTCAAGGGGCACCCTGGCTGTCCCTGGGCACGGCCCACTACATTTTAACAGCACTTATAACCAAAAGTGCTCCACGTCTGCAGGTGAAAAACATGGCTTTGTCTCCTCATCCACAAAGGTGAGAGCAGCCCGTGGGTAAACAGTGCCCCTGAACCTCTAAACCAGACCCCCTCCCCCAGGAAGGTCCCAAGGTGACATGACAGTTGCACACAGCAGGGCAGCTTTGTAGAAAGAACTGCTCAGATGCATGTGCCTAAAGCACCTAAGAAGATGCTGGACCCAGAGGAGAAAGAGGCAGTGAGTGCGTGAACGCCAAGACCTGACGGCCACCCCGCGCTGGGGAAGAGACGCTAAAACACGGGTGTTCTTAGGAAATACTTCGAGCTGATCATTAAGGCAGGTCTGTAAGAGATCCGTCCAGGGGCAGACAGTGACGCTGATGACTACAAGAGGACAGGCTCCAGTTAACTCCCAGCAGGCCAGCACAGCGACCCGTCCCGAGCAGCACAGCGACCAAGGAGCGTAGTAGTTCCTGAGTTGAGATCTGCCCACGACAGCAAACTCCAGCGCACTTGAGCTTAACTGTTTCCTCTTTAATGTCTTCTGCATCACCAAAAATGACTTGTAAAAAAAGGGCTCACCAAAAACAAACAAAAAAGACTAGTCTTTTCTTGTCCTAACACCAATGAATAAAATGCTAAATACATGTAATTGGCAATTCTCCTTAAAGGTCCAAATCATGGCTAAGTTCTGAAGCCCAGACGGACCCTGCACCTGCACCCAGCGGGCAGGAAACTGGCGGGGCATGCTTGGGCACAGACTGGGGTCAGCAAGGGCATGGAAGAGCCTTGAACAGCCAGACAACAAACCACTTCCAGAGCTGCGATTCAAAGGCATCAGAATACAAAGTACAGCCAGAGAACCAGAATCACATCTGATGCCAGAATCTGTTCTGAGATTCATGTGATTGCTTAATGCTGCAATTCTGGTTTTAAATGATGCAACACTTATCCTATGAAAAAGTTTATCTCAGTTTAAAAATCATCCTTTTCAAAGGAAGGGAAACAAATCCAAGTTCTGTGGTCACCATTATTTATTGCAGAAGAAAGAAAACTTGGCCCCATGGGCCATGTTTCCTGTTCAGGGCTGCTCAGAACTTGCAGAACCTGCCTGAACCCAAAAAGACCAGCGGAGGAGCTGAGGCCCCAATGGGCTTCCTTCCTCCGGCTCATCTGCATTTGGACACAGAGCGGAAACGTCCCCATGTCCGAGCTCCACAACTCAGCTGACCTGAAGATGTGTATTGCTTGACCCTGGCTCAGCTGCTGCCTCAGGCAGACCAGCCTGACAGTGAAACCCGAACGGCCAGGATCAGCGCACAGCCTCACCCATCTGCTGCCACCGGATGCAGCAAGATGTAATAAATAATATGTCTTATTTACAGGTTCTGGTTAAGATTTCTCTTTTTGAGGGGACAGCATTTTATCAAGTTATTACACTAGCCTGTATAGAAGAGTCTAGGCAATATCCCCAGATGCAGCGAACACCCCCCACCCCCGACAGTCCCAGTCCTCAGACACAGGGAGAGGGGTGGGCAACACTGGAGTTCAGGTCGGGACTCGGCCAGCCAGTGCGCTGCCCTGGGAGCCATGGGTCTGGGAGGTAATACTGCTCTACTAAATTTTTGCATGGGGTGGAAGCATCTTTGAAGATATAAATAAGGCTAAATTCTTTAGACACACTGAGGTGGGAAGTGCTTTTACAGCTCTGTAGAGCGCGTCGTGATGCAGAGGAAACCAGGTGTCCACAGCAGCGCCCCCACCGCTGCTCCAATGGGTGTGTGAAGAGGCTTCTCGTCGCCCCGCTGGAAGGGCTGGTGGTGGGAAGGAGATTCCAGCGTGGGCACAAGCCCAGACACAGCCACTCTGGGCATGCATCCACAATGATATTTACAAGACACGTGTACACAACAATATTTATATACTCAATTCGAAGTCTGGAAAACCAGAAGTTTCAGCCCGTCGCTGCACTTATTGCAAAATGAGGTAAGTGAGACAGATAGTGGCAGGCGTTGAGACAGGCAGAGCCCAGGTCCTCAGCGGGGCTTTATCGTTGTTCTGCTCACAGGATTAGCTCGGGAGCAAGGCGACTTGCCGTCCAGCCTGCCTGCAGTCCTGAACATCCCTGGCTTGGGTCAGGGGGCCCTGGCTTTATCTTGGAGCTGGTCTTCGCCAGAACAAAGGCATTCCTACAGGTTTGTCTCATCCCAAGCAGGATCGTTCATGTTCTTTAGAACTTTCCTCACCAGCTTTTCTAGGTCTTTGCGGGCTCTCTGTTCTTCCTCTAGAGATTTCTTCATCTTTTTGTTATCCTGTAAATTAAGCATACCACGGTACGTTCACTACAGTCGGCACAAAGCAGGCTTTCCTTTCCCCCAAACACATCCTCCAGGTGACCCCGGCCTCAGTGAATGAGACCCTGGGTGTAACTGCTTGTGTGCCGTGGGGTCAGGGCGATCAGCAGGAGACCCCGGCCTCAGTGAATGAGATGCTGCGTATCACTGTCTGTGTGCTGGGGTAAATCAGGTGGGAAAATAGTACCAATGGCTCATGTTCATTTCAGCTTTAAATGAGATACTCTGTAACATACCACAGAACATGGCTGAAAAAAGCAAAAGAACCAGCTTCTACCCAACGTTTCCTTTCACGTCCACAATTACCCTACGTCATCACAGGGAGCAGCCAGGTACCAGCCACTGAATGAACCCAGTGCTTCTTGGGCTGTAGAAGGCATGTGAGTCCTGCTGCCGGGGTGCGCAGGGAGCATAGACAGGGGAGCCAATCAGATAAAGACGAGAAAGACCTGGAGGCCCCTCTGGACACTGCTTAGAGGAGCTGAAACGTGCCAACACCACACGAAGCCTCGGCTCTCTGTCCAACTCCTCCACCTCCCAGGCCACACGCTCAGGCTGCTTGCCAGCCTAGAGCCCCCAACCTTCCCTCACCTGTGGGGGAGGACACCACAGTGATTGGCACACATAAATTATAGGTCAACGGACAAAGCACACGGGGTGAGTCGGCCACATTTGACCCACTGGCCCAGCTTGTGAAGCAGCACAAGACTGTGCCAGCAGAGACTCGTCACAAGACGCAGCTAAGAGGACTTCAAACCAGACAGAATTTTAGATGCTTTAAATTATTGTTCCAACAGAATCCAAGGTGGTTTCTGATATTGAAAACAATATAGTTAAAAGAAAGAGCTTAAAAAGTCACTTTAGAAACTGACTTCCTGGTCTATCACACTTACAGAAGACCAACTGTTTTATCTGCTAGAATTTGCAAAAACATGAGATCTCCTTTTAGTATTCCTCTTGTTTATGGGCAATTTTATTTTTAATGTTTTCTTTTCCCCCATGTTAAAAAAAAAAAAAAAAGATCAAAAACTGACGAGGACACACCTGTCTTAACTCCTGGACTTCATCCTTGAGCGCATACACAGTGTCCACGAGGCTCCTGCAAGAGGACACAAGGAACATGTGAAGGCCGGGGACAGGGAGAGGGCAGCCGGGACCGGGCGACCAGCCGCTGCCACAGCTACGTCTGCAGCTTTAAAACAACCAACTCGTCTGTGGCGGATAAACTCCTGGCCCAAGTTAACTGTAACCTATGGCGAAACTTTTAAAATGCGATTCCTGAAGCCACAGCCCAGCCCCCCCTAGGGAACTCTTCCAACTGCACTGCCCACCGTGGGTTGGACACCTGCTCTCAACACTGAAGACATCTTACTTTTCTTCTATCACTGTCTGGCCGTTACTTTTAGTTTCTTCGACTATAATCTTCTCTTCTTCTGGAAGCAAAACTTGTGGAGCAGATTCTTTGCGTGAACCTAAGATCGTTTAAAACAACCAAACAAAAACAAACACCTCAGGTGAATGTCAGGGCAGAATGAAGACAGAATTTGACTACATAACATTACTTATAAATACTCAATTCTAGTGACTATGTATTAACATTTCTCATCATGACAAGCTAGACAGAGAAGGGCATCTTTGGCCAGTTTTCCCTGCTGAGCCACAGGCTTTCCTACAGAGGAAAAGAAACACCGGCCTTTTGGCAAATTAACAAACTTCGGCTTCTGAATTTGGATTATGAATCTTTTAAACCTCCAAATATTTAATAGGTGGTATTTTAAAGGTTCTGACCATATTCCTTGGGATAGGCAGCTACAGTTTGAGCCACTGTATTATTCTGAGAATTTCAGAGAGACGTAAGAGACAGACCAAGCAGAACAAATGTGCTGTTTATTAATCAAAGAACCGGCAATTGAACATGTGACTCTGAGCAATGCTGAAAATGAAAGATAGAGTGGAGCATTTAGGGAAAACTGAAATTTATTACTTGGTTCTTTTATAAAACCTTTATTCTATAGTCCCTGGAATATAAATATTTTTCTAAATGAAAGTGACCTCTTCACAATGTCAGAGGAACGCGTGTGCCGTTTAGCGGACACCTCAACAAAAACCTGCAAGGTGGGGGGACCTGAGGGGACAACCCCTTGACAAGGGGCACGGTGCATACTTTAGGAATGAGTCAGGAAATCCAAATGCTCATTTTAAAAGAGAATCAGATCATATTCTTAGAGATTATACAGTATGACAATACCATTTTTAATTTTGAAAATTAAAAAATTTTTCAGATGCAAATTGAAGGGAAGATGTTATCCACCGCAGCCCACAAACCCTTGCAGGTTGCATTGTTTATGCTTTTCCCGCAGGCACAGTCTGCTCAGTGGCTGCGCTGTGCTCCTTAATCACAGAGGTGGTGGTCTGACTTGCTCAGTCTTGCTTTTTTCTCACTTATCTTTGATCTGTCTTCCTAAAAGTTTGTCATATCATAACAAGGGCCCTTGCTGGGCATGCTCATTATAGTGGGAAAATTTGTATCATACAAATGTTTAAAAGGCAGGATTTGAAAGTGTAGCTTCCCCAGCATTTTCCCATACACCCATACTCCTCTGAATGAGCAAGGCTGACAACAACTGTTAAAGCGTGATGACAAGACCGCTCCTAAAGCACTCCTGACACCACTCCCACAGCAACACACCACAGAGTCCACGGGCCACACGCTGCCCTCCGTGCACCTGCAAGGCCTGCGCCAACATGTCCCGCACTGTGACTGAGGACAGTTAGGGACTAGGCAAGAGCAGGATGTGGACCTCTTGTCCTCTTAAGTGTGAGACTGAGCTCAGGGTGAGCAGTCAGGTATAGCGCCACGTCACGCAGCACAAGCCCCAAGGGAGAGGCATTTTACACCAACAAAGGGAAGAGCCTTATGGGCACTGAGAATAATTTTGGTTTGTGGATCAGACATAGTTACTCAGAATTTTGTTACATGCTGTAATGTGCTGGCATATCCCAGTACGTTTATAAACGGGTTAGTCAGATACCGTCTCAAAGGTACCCCTCCTGCTAATGCCAGGCAGCAGACCAGTCACTGGTGGTGGTGGTGGGATTTGTGCACGTGCCCTCACAAGGCCACATCCCACCCACCCTCACTGACCTATACCTCAGGAGTTATTTTGCAGACTTAACCATCAGACAGGACTGGCAGATATGGTTTCAGAAAGAAACACATTTCTGAAAACAGTAAGCTGCAATATTAGTCTGCCCAGAAATCTCTGGCAAGTTCCAAGAGGCAAGGGCTGAGATGGCCCCTCCAGACCCTGTGAGCTGAGGGTTGGAGGGGTGGGGCGCTCAAGGGCAGTGCTGCTGGGATATGGGGGCCACACAGCAGAGCAGGGCCCTACCAGGTGAAGGACTCTAGTGTGCTTCTGCTACCCACATGAAAGGGGCGCAAGTTTTTAGAAGAAAAACATTCACGTACTACTTGCCCAGAAAATACAAAAGGATTCATAATGATGCAGATACTATTAATACCACACGTGTAGGAAACAAATGGTTTCCCTTTACCCCCCTGTGAAGAGAAGTGAACTGGCAACTCTGCTTGGCTTAGGTGACTCCTGAGTGTCCCACTGTCACCCAGCACCCTGTCAGCCCACTGTGAGCCTGCCGAGTGGATGCCTGTGTTTGAGTGGAATCAGGAGAAGGCATTATTATGCATCTCAGGTTCAATTTGCAACACGGTCTCTTCAAATGGATTAGCCAATGAAACTAGTTTTTATGTAACTGTATTTCCTTTAAATTATTTTTGCCTTTCCTTCTCCCTTCCTAGACGTCGTATGTTTACAGCACCAAGGTTTTCAGACGACATAAAGCAGAGTCACATAGCCACTGAGTCTCAGCCTTGTTACATATAAAATAACAAAACTGCTTCTCCAGAGCTGTTCTGAGGATTACTTTGAGTATTACACATTACCAACATCTTTTAACAGATGAACTCATAAAGAGAAGAGCCATTCCATTATGTAACAATCAATTTGAGGAATTTAGGCCTGTAAGATGAGGCACGAGGCTGCATAGGGGTATCAATGGCCTTATTTTTGTAAACAAAGCATGTGAAGATACAGTGACACATTATAGAAACGTAGGTCTGAGAATCTTCATTATGGACAGGATGCACCACCTGCTTGATTCCTGCAATGCACGAATGTGAAACAAGCCCTTCACAGATCTGATGGTGAGTTAAGAGGCTTATAATTGAAGAGTATTCATTTGTCTGCCTAGAAATGCATGTAATACTAATAATGTCTAGTTTCAATACGAATTTTTCTAAAATGACTGAAAGATTCTAAAAAAAAAAAAAATAAGTATTTTTCAATAAAAATACAAAAAAAAATAAGTATTTTCTAGCCAGGTTTATACATAAATTGACTATTTAAGAACAAAGTTTTACAAAGTAAACGGCTTTAACAAGTTATCTCAGAAATTATCAACTATCCATCATAGCACATTTTCCCCAAATTACCTAAACTGAAAAAACAATTTAACAACAGAACAAATCACCAGAATGTTCTATCACTTTATGTAAAACCTCACTAACAGAGCCTTAGACTCGGGGGGCCACGTTCGTAATGGTTCTAGTACAGTCAAGATCTGTTTCTGGAGACGAGGGGGGTTCCAGAGACACCGTTTCAGGAAGTAAGGGGTGTACAGCCACCTCCTAAGAGACTCACAGTGCACTGTTAGCACAATGGAGGTGTCAGTGACGTTTGTATAAAAATACCACAATTCAGCACTTCTGAAACTCAATTTTTTAATGTATCTAATATTATAAATTAAAACCTGATAATAGTTTCATAGACAACAGTTTGAGAATAGACAAGCCTATAAACTGCCTATTTTTAGAAGCACATACTCAAAATAAGAAAACATCAGTATAGCAAAATTATTTATATTTAACAGCAACCCAAATCTAGTACTTCTTAAGTTCAAGACTTGAGAATGTGCCTGCAGACATTCGGTATCGTACCCACCAAGGCCTGCTGAGGACCACGGCAGTGACAGTTCCACGCTGCCCCCAGGGTCACTGTGCCGTGTGCTGGGCACCAGCAGGCAGTGGGGCCCCACGGCAACACTCACTCAGGAGGATCCAGAAGCCTGGAGATGCGTTTGTATTAACAGGAACACGTAAGTTAAAATTCTAGATATAGCTGAGTACCCTGCCTCTACTTTCCTAAATAGTCACAGATCCCTGAAGAACTGTGGACCTTAGTTTAGGAACGCAGATCTGATCTGGCATTTCTATTTTATAGACTAGCCGACCTGCCCAGAGGACTCAGTGCCCTCTTCCTAGTTACCCTGGGTGGTTCCCTAATCTGACACAAACAACTGGATGTATCGGGACTCATGCAGCCTGGCCGTCAAATCGAGGCACCTGGAGGGTGGGTGGGTGCACTCGCACGTGGGCTTGCCTGCAACGAAGCCTACGACCAGTCTAAGCTTGTCAGAAGTGAGCACCTGCCCATCTGGCCGGTGTCGAGTACACTGACGACAAATCTCGGTTTCCATACATGTAGATTCTAAAATCTGAATCTAATTATAATCAGCTGAAATTGAAGTAACTTTCATGATGGAGCAAAGTACTAACTTAGAAAAAACCTTAATAAAATCTCTCAAAAGTCATCTAGGCCACCTTGTTGTTTATGGCTGATTCATTTTTCTTAGAAAAAGAAAACGTGCGGCTTTCAGAGCATTCCCTGAGTTTACCCTCTGCATCTTACCCAAGCCCTGCACCTGCCACGAAGACTTTCTCCTTCTTTTATTCTGCTTCATTTTCCTCTTCTTAGCCTGATGTGCACTTTATAAGACAAACATAAGACACCTTATGCTAAATAAAAAGCTTCAAAAGTGCTTTTTCCTATTTATGCACAAAAACCAGTAATGCTTCTTTCTGGAGACAAACTTTCAAGTGATTGAAAACTTGTTTTAAAAAAATGTAAGAGGGAAAAAGACGAAATAAAAATGTATAAGGAGTGAACCTGAATTGTCCAGAACACACTTAGCCTGAGAAAGTGCGAGCTTTTCTCTTGGGCGTCCTGCTGACTGGCCCACCTGTGTCCAGGGAGAAACGGCCAAACCACTGACCTGCAGACTACGCTACTCCCCCCTCCCCCACGTAACAAATATTGAAAGCCACGGGCTAGCAAATGCAAAATTTATTTCAACTGTACATAACAGATTTTTTTATAAAACAAACACTTCATTGCCATATGCAACCACAAACAGTAATATGCATACTGTACAGTACAATGCGACATTCAGATGTACATCCAGGGTTTTCAAATGTTTGTCACCTACTAAAAATGGCTTTTCCCATTCACAGATAAAGATCACAATATATAGATTTTTTTCAAGATCTCATACCACTATATACATGTTACTGTGTTTGGCAATTTTATGCAAAACACACTGTAGCTTATTAGACACCTGCGGCAGGTGTTGTTCAATGGGACACCAGTTAGGCCGCGTGAAAGGGCCTGACAATGCCTTAAACCTACCTTCGAGTCCAGATTCCCCAGCTTTTCATCGTAACACTAACTGTACACACAGATATTACAGAACTGCATGAACAGAAGATACTATTGTTGGTGACTAAAGTTCCACAAAAATAGAAACATTGGCCCTTTGGATGCCGTATCACCATTGCCACATGAGAACTGTCTTCTGGGGCCTGTGGCACAAACACTTCTTAAGCAGGTCATAAGAGCTAATGGTGTTAAACATTCAAAACAAATGCAAACAAACAAACAAAAAAAAGCCAAGTTATCATCTGCAGTGATCGCAGCATCAACAGAAAAGCATCCTCACAATGGCTGTAACTGGTACAAAAAGCCAGGATGGCAAATTGTCAAAACTTTGGTGTAGAGTATCAATGACAATGTCTCATTAAGATAACCAGATGATACTTGGCATTAAAAAAAAATGAAGGGCTGCAGCTGTATTCCAACATGTGGTATCCACAGCACACTGATAGGCAGCCCAAGTTCCCTAAGGCATGGCAAAGGCGTCTAAACCAGCGCACTAAATGTTAGTCTCCAAGTAACCAAAGGTCGTCTACTACTAATATCAGAAAAGAGGATTTTCTTATATAAAACCAAAATTGCTCCTAAAACCGTCATATGATATTAAGAAGTATATAAACGTCATAGCCATCGTATTTCTCCAGAGAGTCCATGTCTATTTGCCGGGACATATATAAACCCCAACTCTACTGGAGATTAAATTAAATTCACACTGGGCTTTGACTAAACTTAAAGACTGCTCCTCGACTTTCTTATTTATGCCAACTGATATGAAATATGAAATCTCCAGCTGGCGTGAGCAGTTCAGATGCCACTTGGGAGGGAACAGCTGCCCGGCAACCTTTGTGCTGTCACCTCCCATGCAGAAAGAAGCTGCCCGATCCCCAGATGCTGTGCTGCCCCCAGGGGCTCACCAGCACCACTGGGTCTGTGAGCAGCAGACCCAGCTTCCAGGATACCACTGACACTGTACCAGAGGTCACTCTGTGCAAACATCAGCACACTCAATACATGGGTGTGGCAAAGGAGGGTGTGGGTGGGAAAAGAAACAGGCCACCTGGAGGAAGGAAGAGGTGGTATCCCCAATAGGTGGCCCATGGTGCCTATTTCAGGGGGTGCTCACCAACAGCCGTGAGCTCCCTTCTGAACACTGAGTGTGCATGGCGGATGACACAGCTTGGCCTCTCAAGCGATGGCTAGATGTGGACTTGATGCTACAACTGAATACAACATGTCACATTCAGTTTTGGAAGCGGAAATCAGTCTGAGTGAGGCCAGTGAAAACTCCTTACAACAAATCCTAGGAAAGTAGGGGAGATTTTTATAAGTGAATTACTCAGTGCTAGTAGGTCTCCAAAGGACCTTGATATGGATAGCCTATTATAATAAAACACTAGGGCTGCTGTAAATGGAGTTTCACTGCAGCAGGTTGCTGAAAATAATGTGCTCGTGGCTCTCACAGACAACATTAAGTACGGGTGACAGGGCCAGCCTGGCTGTGATCGAGGTGAAAGCACCCGACTTTCAAGCACACCAACAGCCTCTCTGAACAGAGCCTCGCCAGCACGCGCAGAGGCTGAATGTTTCAGGTTTAGGCTTCAGACCTTTCGTGCAGGAACTTGAGTGGCGGGCAAGCTAAGTACAGTGACAGAAATCACCGCAGTTTAGAGAAAGCTGCTGTGAAAATGAGGGTGAGCATCTGAGCCATGACAGCAAGTTCTGCCCTTCACGGCCACACGCAGGACATGCAAGAGCACAGAGCCATGGGGTGTGATATCTCTGCACGTCCAGGATGCCTGTCCGTCTGTGCACCTCCCAAGGCCCCGGGCCCACCGTCCTGCGTGACCCCCAGACACAGCTCAGCCTGGCTCCGCACTCCTGCGTGCCTTCTGTCTCTACAGCTACTGTACCACGTTCATTGTTCATGAAACACTCAGGCCCCTCAATATAAAGTGGGATCTGCTCCATGTTGTGGCACTTAGATCACAAACCAGTGTGTTTTCAGTATAAAATATAAAAGTGTTCATACAGCTGTATCCAAAAAGAAACTAAACAGTTGCTACACCGAGAGTAAAAACTCAAACCCATGTGGAGCAGGGGGACTGCCGCCCAGAGGAGCGCCCTCAGGGGCAGGTGTGAGCCCCCTCCCTCCACCGCAGCCTGGAGTGGAAACTCCAAGCAGCAGTTAAGCCTCCACAAAGTACAACGGGAAATACCAGGAACACTCTCAAAAGTTGTAAAATTATCACATAAAAGAGACAAGAACAGCAAGAAAACATCTAAGAAAAGCAGGCTGCGATACCACAAGCATTTGTTAAGAAAAGCTCAGGTGCGTTAGTTCTGGTGAGAGATATATGAGCAACAGCTCTTACGAGAGGCAGAACCCATTCTGTAACTATGGGCTGTCCATATACTGTCATAGTCAGAGTCTTCCGAGAGGTCTGAAGGCTCCAAACGAGAAAGGCTACTGCGACGACCCAGGGAGTCTAGACTTGACTGGTCGTCGTCAGCCAGGACGTGATTATGCATCAGGTCAGTGCCTTGCCATGCTAAGACGTGGGGACGTGACGGGGGGACAGGCGGGAGAGGAGGACAGACAGGAAGAGCCACAACCAAAAACATGGAACAAAAGCAAAAGGTGATGGGAAGAGAAGGAAAAGAGAAAATACTGTTAAAAAATGCAACAAAGCTCATTTCTCCTTATTTATGGCTGGGTTTTAATTATGAACTTAGTACAATCAGATCAATTATTATTTAAATAAACCTAACACATGATATTACTTTCAAATTGCTCTTTTTTTCAATGTAATGCTGTAATATAAAGCCCTCATTTAAGAAAACTTTTCCAAATTATGCTCATGCCCAAAAGACAATTGTATAAACATTAGTCAATTAACCAATTTCTATTCCACATTCTATAAACCAATGATCTCTCTTAGGACATTTTCTATAAAAGGGCCCATGTATGCATGTGGTTACTTGAAAATGACTTCTTATTTTAAGTACACGTATTCAATGCAAAGTAATCTCAAAGGGATTTGGACATACTTCCCTTCAGCTATGCCAAGACTGTAAGTAAATCCATCACCTGGGGGGTCTAAACTTACCGTATCAATCTATGACTACTTTGAGAATTTCAGAAGGGAGAAAGTACTAATCATGGCCCATGACCTTTCCTGCACCAGCTACTTGCTCCCCTCACTTGCCAGGGCTCAGCCCCAGAGAGCTAAGTGTGTCTACACTGGCACTGACCCTGAGGCAGACGTTCTGCCATCAGGAACAGGAATGAACCGCTAATGCCACAATGCTAAAAGGACAACAGAAGGAAGTGGTGCAGACTTGGAAGGGAGGGAGCCCCACAGTGGCTGCTAACTACAAGCCGTGACACTGGTCTGGTGCAGGCTGCGGCCCTCACCAGGGAGCAGGGCCCTCTGCACCAGGGCCTGATGGTGCAGAGCACCCACAGCAGCAGCGAGCTCCGAGCCTGCTCCTGCTTCTGGTCTGAATGACCTGTTTCCAGACCATAACCAATGTCTGGTATGAGAAGGTCATTAATTCCTGGACACAGAAATTAAGACCAAAGACATTGGGTTCATAAAGTCTTCTTGGGATCCAAATATGTAATGAACAGAACAATTTTAGGTAAATATATATTATCCTTCTAAAAACTGTTTTACTAAGTCCTTAATATAAAAAGAACTGTTTTGGGCCTGGCTTGGTGGCTCATACTAATAATCAATCCTATAATCCCAGCATTCTGGGAGGCCGAGGCAGGAAGATTGCTTCAGCTCGGAAGTTTAAGACCAACCTGAGTAAGAGGAACACACTGTCGCCACTAAAATAGAAAAATCAACCTGCCGTTATGGTGGATGACTGTAATCCTCGCTACTCAGGAGGCTGAGGCAGGAGGATTGTTTGGGCCCAGGAGTTTGAAATTATTGTGGGCTAGGCTGAGGTGAGACTCTGTCTCACAAAAAAGATAAAAAAGAAGAAAGAAAAAAGAAAAAGCTATTTTCACTATGATTCCTTATGTAGACCACCTTCCCAGAATAATCAATTTCTCATTTCTCTTATGAATCTCCAATTAAAGAAATCTCGAGTTTCTCCTTATCTTTTAAGGTTGTTAGGCTTAAGGCGATATATGGTTATCAGCCCTCTGAGGTCCCAGAGTGGTTTGCCCACAGAATCTACTAAAACCAAAAATCCACCTAGCATCTGAAGCTTTTCTTGCACAGGAGAAATTAAAACACATAACGCAGGCAACCTGATGAAAAAAGGGGCTCTTGGCACTCTTTTCAAGCAGATGAAAGCAGCAAAGCCACAGGCGTGTCACAGGGCACTGTTCCTGGTCTTAAGAAACTGTGAAACACTAGATGCTTGGGGAATGGCTTCCAGGACTCCCTTGGACACCAGAACCCTCAGCTGCTCAAGGCCCTGGTGTAAAATGGCTCAGTGTTTGCACGTAGCCCACACACGTCCTCCTATGTGCCACAGATGGTCTCTAGACCACCAGGAACACCTATCCCAGTGGAAGAGCTGTGTAAATGGCTAGTATACTGTATTGACTTGTATCTATATTATTTTATTGCTGCATTATTTTTTTTTTTCTCAAGTATTTTTTCAGCTATGATTGGTTCGATCCACAGGTGCAGAGCCCATGGACACAGAAGGCCAAATAAATCTGGTCTGTTTATCTGAGACTGCTGAGTTTAAAAATTTTATTTCAAGTAATTGAATTTTAGATGACTTAAAACATTTTCAATTCAGGAGCACCCGTAGTTCAGGGCCTGGGGCGCCGACCACATGCTTCAGGGCTGGTGGGTTCAAAGCTGGCCTGGGCCTGCTAAACAAACAAAAAAAAAGCTGGGCGTTGTGGTGGGCACCTAGAGTCCCAGCTATCAGGGAGGCTGAGGCAAGAGAATCGCTGGAGCCCAAGAGTTTGAGGTTGCTGTGAGCTGTGATGCCACAGCACTCTACTGAGGGCCACAAAGTGAGATTCTGTCTCAAAAAAAAAAAAACAATTTCAATTCAGTCCAAAACCCTCTGGCCATATTTTATAGCCTATAACTTAAAATATAATCACATTATGAACACGTAATGCCTTTAATCACAATAATTTGTGATTATAAATTATTACTTCATTATACAGATACTTATTCCACATTTTGATACTTCACTCTGGCCTTTTCATTTCCTTCCTACTGTGCTGAGCCGTCAGTACAAATAGGGATTTCCACCAAAGTATAGACAAAGCAGGGCAGTGCTGACCCTTGGCAAAAGTCTTAATGTCACAGGTGGCATATGGTACAGTACTAAAAATAGCAACAAAAGACAAAAAGTGTTTCTAGATAATCTACAGATTCTACCTGGGATTTAACCCTGCCAGCCTATCTTCACAGCTGTCATCTTTGACAAAAGCTAAAACAAGTAAAGTCCTTTTCTTTCAACATTAGTTTAAAATAAGACATGATGCCCAATTCAAACCACCACACTGCAGATGACAACAGTGAAGAGGGGAGATAAACTATCTGCCCAAAGTTCAGGTGGAAAAAAAAACAGATGTTAAAGACCCAAGTTCTTATGCTGAACTAAAATATCAATCAGCCACCTCTTAAAAAAAAAAAGGAAAAGCCACCTAAGAAGCGACAGGACAAGAGGACAAGCTGTGTCCTCCTCCGCGGCAGGCAGCATGACCCGCGAGCCCGCTGGGCACAGGCGCCGCAGAGGGGGCCCCTGCAGACAGTGCCCTGGGACACAGGGGCTGGGAAGATCCACATCACATGTAAGACACAGGTGAGGTGTGTGGTTCTGAAATCTAAGAGCAAATTAGTTGTTAACTGAAAATTAAGGGAAAAAAAGAAGTCATTTTCCTTAAAAAAAAAAAAAAAAAAAAAAAGGCAAAATGAAGCCTCATTCTAGGTTTATATTTTGGACAACAATAGAACTTTAAAAAAAATCTCAATACCACACATCAATAGTTCAAATAGCTCAAACAAAGGCACTAATCTTCCACTGCTTTCTAAACAAATCCTCTCTGAGCAGAACAAGCTTTGTGAATTCTGGCTGTACCTGATATCTAAATATTTCTTAAGAAATGTTTCTAAAAGGTCACATACAGCTACTATGCCCTCGACTCAAGCAGCTGGCTGCCTGCTTCCCACCTGATGGCCACACGAGGCCGCAGAGTCGTTTCCTTCACACTGTCACTTGAAACAAAGGAGAATAAAAACACCCTGATTCCCAGGACATCACCAGGGAACTTACTTGAGTTGAGTGTCTGCCGCGTTTTGGCGCTTGTGCAGTAGGCTTCAATGACTTTCAGAATCTGAGCGTCTTCCTCCAAAGCGGCTGTGCCTGTCAAGAGACACATGACACTCAAATCCAGTTCACTCCCGAGCAGGACTGAACAGAAGGACACAGCCATCAGCTCGGCCAAGAGGGACAGTGACAATAACCCCTCCTCTACTTTCTTGGAACCATTTTCTAAGCGTTTAAAACAGTAATATTTAAAAGCAGTTTTATTTTTTGAAATGTATTTTATCTGCAAAGTATGTTGCAAAGCGCTAATATCCCAACTTACAGAGGCCATCCTACTAATCCATGAGAAAAACAGTATCCCTCAAATTGGGAAAAGGCCAGAGAGTAAACAAGAAGAACAGCCAGCTCAGTCTCACTGAAACAAGAAATAGAAATTTAAATAACATGTTCGTTCAGGTTCTCACACACCGGCCTGACAAAACCCAGACTGACCCCCTTTGCTGATGTGGACAGTGGAGTGAAACCAGGCTCGACTGTCCAGAACAGCAGCCGCCGTCCTCACTGAAAACCTCTGCGGGAAAACATTCCCTCTGACCCACAAAATTGCACTTGGCATTTAATCTCAGGCAGTCATGAAGCCCAGCCCAGAGCTCCTCCTTAAATGGTGGGCTCTCTGGACACAGCCCCACTTCACCTAGAGACCCAGACCCTGAGCACAGCCCTGCCAGAGGTCAGCACCCAGGGCCCCAGCCTAGCTCCACCTCATGACAGGCCGGCAGGCCGGTGCTAAGTAATAGTTACATACTCAGCTCATAGTTGATCCTGTGAGCAAACTATTACCTGTATTTTTCTGTTTCTATATTTTCTAAGATTTTATTTACATTTTTAAAGGCTTATTTTAACAAAAAATGTGCAAAGAATGGAAGGCTAAAATATTTATAGCTGCATAATTCAATAACCCAGATCTAGTATTTACAGTCCCAAAAGCTTAAAAGAAAAAGATGTGATGTCACTATAGGGGTCCAGCATCTCATAGGCCTCCTCCCAGAACGGTAAGAAAGGTAAGTTGAACAGTTTGACCCACGCACGGCAGGAAGTACCGTGGCGTGCACAGGTGGGCCATCCCTGCTCCCAGCAGAAGGGCCTCCAAGGAGCAGAACCCATCCAGCTGCTGTTACAACCTCATTGTGCAGTGGCAGAAGACACAGGAGGACGGAGGACGCTGCTCCCACTGTCCAGCAGCCACCAAAGGTCAAGGGAAGTGCATTGACCAGAGGACAGCCACATTTTCTACAGGGCACCAACCGTTTCACAAACTAGAGATTTCCTGGATTATGAATGTCACAAAGATCAGCATAACTTAAAAAATTACACCCTAACATTAAAGCAGCACTGTTCACTCAGCACTTCCCATGTAGGAGGCACTACTGACACGGAGGTCGCTCACATGACCTCGCCCCTAGTCCACACTGAGTAAACGGCCTTCAAACTCCTCCCCAGCCTGCTGCACTGCCCCAGGCCCCCATCTCTTGTCCCCTACACCTGCACAACTTCATGCTTGAACTGCACTTGAGCTCTGAGAACACTTGAAGCTTCTGCGTCTGACTCCAAACTTTCCCAGGATTAGAACCACCCAGAGGCTGTGCCACCTGAGCACCTGGCACAGCCTCCGAGCTCCCCTTCCCCCACAAGGGGCCCCATGCTCATGGCCAGAAAATACAGCCTCGGTATGCTGACCCTGGGCCAGGCCTCGCTCTGCTGTCCTGGGCACTGCAGGAGGCCAAGCAGTATCTGCCATCACCCCCCCTCTATCCCCACTAGCTGTTTCCACTCTGCTCTCCATCCTCTAAACAGGGCCACGGCGGCCCAGGCACCCAAGTCATTCTCATTCCACAGGGGCGGAGAAACAAGCCTCCATGTCCCCTAAACATACCCCAGAGCAGAGAGTCTCTCCCAGACTCAGCTCACCTGCTTCCTCAGCCCACAGCTCTGCTCTCCATGCCCTGACCACAACCCCCACTGGCCTCCATGACCCTCTTAAGTGTTTCCTTGTCTGGCTCTTTTTCCTAAAGTGAGGACAGTCTCTTTCAACCCCTGCCATGTACCTTGCCCCAGCACATGAACCTGTGATATGTCAACAGAAGGAGGCCAGGACTCAACAGCAGCTCATCACACAGACAGAGCCAAGACAAAGATTGTGGAAGAAAGCCACTAGGCACCCCAAGTCAGAGAAGCAGCAGTAGTTGAGGGACCCAGGCATCCAGGCCCAACACAGGTCTTGCCGCTAAGTCCCCTGGCCTACTCCAGCTCAGGAGGGACTCTGGAGTGTACTGCCCTGAGTAGCTGAGACCTGAGTAGCTAAGAGGGGGCTCCACGCACGATCCCTGCTGCCACAGCATCAGAGATGAGGTCAAGAGAGAGGGCGCTGACACAGTCCAGAAGCTGACCCGTCCTCTTGTCAAGCCCTCCCCAGAGCCCAGATGAGGTGCAGTGCACTCGTGGCACTGGGCCACTCGGCCACCTCCCTAGAGGGTGGTGCTGGATGGACCATCGTTCCCACAAGCCTCATCAATCCCCCACGTCCCCGATGGGTACGGTGAAGAGGAGAGCACCCTGACACAGGTTTCTCCTCCTGCTGACGCTGTCCTGAGGTTGGAGGAAGGGAAGTGACAGGAGGAACAGGGCAGGCGCAGTGGGCAGAGAAACAGCAAACAGCCCTGAGGACAGACACTGACGGCTTCACGGCCAGCTCACACCCCAGTCAGCATCCTCCCTCAGTCCAGGCAGCCCGAAGCACCTTCCACAGCACCCTCCTAGCAGTCACCCTGGGGAAGGCCCAGACACTGGCGACACAGGGCAGGGCAGGGATCTGTCCAGTCACATCTTCTAGAAAAAACTGTAGTCCCTGCGAAGCTGCCACATGCCCACTAGCAGGGTTAGGTCCTCACTGTGAGTGGCAGTGTGGGACACTTAGAGTGGGACACATACCACCTTGGCCTCAGACACGGTAACAAGCAAACACGTCTCACAGAAAGAGAGGACAGTGTGGTAGGTGCCGCTGACATGGAACACCAGTCAGCACCCGTGGGCGCAGAGCACCCTGGGAAAGCAGCAGGTCAGCCCTGGGCTCAGGCCCAGACGTCACTGCCCGACACGCAGGCACGGCTGCTACCCACCTGCATACACAGCAGCTGCCCCACAGCGCGGACCCTACCTCCATCTCAAGTCTGCGGAGAGCCACCGACCCGCTCCCCGGCTCACTGTGGGCAAAGACAAGAAGGTGCCTCCCCACCCAGCACTCACTCTTCCGCAGCGCGAACTCCTCGTCGGAAGGCTTCCGCTCAGGCTTGCGCTTAGGAAGCAGCTTCTTCATGGTCTTAGGGCTCTTACTAAGGTCCTAGGGAAAGAGAGAAGAAATGCTGCCATAATGCAAAAACAGTGTGTCCACCGTGTATCAAGAAGGGCCGCGGTGAAGCCGTGACGTGAGAGATCACCACGAGCACCGTGGAGCCCCCACTCCTCGGAGGTGAAATGCGGAATCGCCACGGCACTATGAAGCCCCCACTCCTCTCAGACTCTGACTTCCGTCAGCTGCTGAACATTCATTTAAAATCAACAGGGCATTTTCAGTGTCACTCACTGGCTGATGTACCTGGATCCCATGATAAGAGGTGTGCTGCCAGCAGGCAGGCTGCAGTGTCTGCAGGGCACACGAGCAGCCGGTGGCCGACCTGCGCACACGCGGGTGACAAGCTCCCACACTCTGCAGCAGACACACGGTCTGCAGCTAACTAGAAAGGCAGGAGGAAGCTAAGGCTACTTTTTAAAAGAGATAAGTAAAAAGACCAAGTCTTTTTTTGGATTTTTTTTTTTTGAGACACTTTCACTTTGTCGCCCTCAGTAGAGTGCTATGGCTTCATAGCTCACAGCAACCTCAAACTCTTGGGCTCAAGTAGTTCTCTTGCTTCAGCCTCCTGAGTAGCTGGGACTACCGGTGCCAGCCACAACACCCGGCTATTTCTTTTGTTTAGAGACAAGGTCTCATTCTGGCTCAGGCTGGTCTTGAACCTGTGAGCTTAGGCAATCAGGCCGCCTTAGCCTCCCGGAGTGTTAAGATTACAGGCGTTGAGCCACCACACCCGGCCAACAAATCTTAACTTTAAGAAAAGATCCGAAATCTCAAGAGAGAAGAGAATGTGAGTGACACTCCTGGTGGGAGTCCAGAGGACAGGCCCACAACGGGACTGGCACTGGCTGCTCCCTGGTGCACAGCCACACCAGTGTAGAGCCGTCCATGTGGCATGTCCACCCTCACCTCTAGAACACATTTTCAAAGTGCAGAAGTCAAAAAGAAACTAAGTGAGCAAGACAAAACTCAGCAGGGCAGCTGAGGTTCCAACCATACCAGAACAGCCAACTCTGTGACACTTCCCTAACATAAACCACCCTTGAACCTGATCAGGAGAAGCCAGGGCTCACAAGAGGGGAAGTGCTCCGCGGGAGTTAGGTTTGCAGTCTAGTTCAGGCCAGGCGTTTCTGGAGGGCTGGCGGAACTCCAAGGAACCCCAGAGCCAGGACGTTGGCAGCGGCATCTCAGGGCAAGTGTTCTGATCAGTGTCCGACCAGAGTCCAGGATTCTGCCCTAGCAGCTCAACTGGTATTGTGTAGCTGATGGAATGCTTAGTAACTGCTACTATCGCCTGATCCTGCCCAGGCACAGATGGGAATCACAGAAATGACTTAGGAAAGTTCAGCCACCCGCCTCACCCCGTTTGTAAAGTGTGTGTTGTAATCACATGATGTGCCTACACAATTCTCCTTCTTTTGTTTCCCTTTTCTGATTGTTCATGATTAATCGGGGCACTTTGCTTTGAATAACAAAAATTAACTTTATGCTTTATGTTGTCAATGTGATTGATGATTTTTGACGGAATTAAAGAGAAGGGGCCCCTGCTGCCCTGGCTAGATGCCACTAGCCATACTGTACACCTTTCACAGGCTCCCATTGGTTTTTTGACTTGAGATAAATGAGTCTGAGTTTCGACGCCCTCATACAGATCTCCACGAAGGTTGTGGGACCGAGGCCCCCACAGCGCTGGGGAATGAGCCACCCTGAATACAGACAGAGCAATGCTTGATTTAAATTTATCTTTTAAAAATTTTTTCTGTAAAAATAACAATTTAAGCAGCTCTTAGAGGTGCAGCAGAAATCAGTTCAAGAGAAACACACACTCCCTAACTGAAGGCAAAGAGACAAGGACTTGGGACAAGCCAGCCCGCCCTGCTCAGGCGCACCTGCGTTCGCACAGCTCCCAGCCAGCACACTCCTCAACGGGCCAGGCCGGCACGGGGGCTGCAGGCCAGCACTCGGAGCCTTCTTTCCTGTCACCCACTCTGTAAGGTGACTCAGCAAAATCAGACTGTGTTGACCTCAAGGCTCTCCTCGCCCTTGCCACTAACAGCGTTACCCAGTCTTCTTCCCTGGTAAATCCACCTCCGACAGCCCTTGCCTGTAGTATCTTTTTCTTCATACTGCACACACTGACCTACACATCAAAGAACATCCACACTCTTCAATAACTTCCCATGATCAAAAACAATCTGACGTGAGCACATGACCAAGCAAGGTGTCTCCAATAAAATGAAATTCAGCAAGCACAAAAAATGGGCAGGACTGGTGATAATGTCCTACAGAGCACTTTCCATGGGGTTAAATCCCGGGGCTGCGCGCAGGAACCTCGAGGAACGGCCCAGCTCACAGACAAGTGCTGCCCCTGACCGCGTCTGGAGGGCCCACACCATCTCACCACACAAGTGTGCAGACACACCTGTTCACACGCACAACTACACGCATGCCTGTAACACCCTCGCACGCCCCAGCTCACGCCCACACACACGCTGCCACTCACACCTGTGTACAGGCTCATAACACACCCATCCTCACACACCCCTGCTCCTACCATCCTCACACTCAGATCTATACTCTCTCTTTCTCTCAGAACCACACCCATCCTCACACACAACCACACTCGTTCTCACACTTCTACTGGTAACCACACTCGCTGTCACAATCACACTCACAACCACTCATTCTCATGAAAACCAGAGTCAACTACGAGCTCCTTCAAGTGAAAATACTTCTTGGAACACAATTCTCATGGAGTCAGTTTAGGTGAAGGTGTGTGAAACTATGCACACTTATTTGTGGGTAGGAGTAAGATTTTAACTATCCTAATGAACACGGAAACATTGGATCAGAATGGAGAGAAATGCAGACCACAGCATGATTTCCCAAACGTCAAGGACAGGAGCTGCCTTAGTTAATTTTTCACGTTTGTTTGTAAGTGTTCTCTTCATCTCAAATGGCTTTTAGGGACAAAACGTAGAGTGTTTAGGATCCCAAATGAAAAGAACGTATTTTAAGGGGCAGGAGAAGAGTGTGCAGAAATAAGGTGACACCCTCACAAACTAGCAGTTATAAAGCCACGTCAGGCTCAGCTTCCTCCCAGCTCCAGGTCCCACTGGCATTCCTCAGGTCAACACCGTAAAGGTCCCTCCATGCCCAGCACAGACAGGATGGGACACCACACACACCTGCCCAGCAGGGTGAATGACAGACAAAGGCAGGCAACTCTTCCCAGCTCTGAAGCAGCTGGTTCTGTGCTGACACACCACACGTGCCAAAGGCACGCTCACTGTCGTGTGGCTATCTGTGTGGCTGAAGGACCTCACCTCCTTGTAGCAGAGAGCAGCCGAGGGCCGGAGGGGAGGTGCAGGCCGCAGGCAGCTCAGGCTCCAAGGCTTGGGAGTTTTCGGAGGCTCCAGGGGCCCCCAGTTGATGGTGGTGTGCGGGGTACCATGGTGGGAGGGATGGGGGAGCGTGTGGTAGGCAGGCGTCAGTGGTGCAGGCTTGCTGTCCGCGTGCTTGCTGGACGGAGTGACCGGGTGGGAGGGAAGCTGGAAGGGCAGAGACAGAACGTGAGAGTCTGCATGCTCACTGCAAAAAGGGCACTTTCATGGATTACCCCGATCTTAAAAACATGCTGAGTGAAATAACCCCAGTTGTCACTTCTACTGAATCCCTGACCTTCAACACTCAAGTTTCTGGACCACAAGCCTCCAGGCAGAGCACAGAACTGCCCACAGTATCTGCTCCAGCCAGGAGGCACAGCTCTCCACTACGGCTGACGCGCAGATGCTCCGCCGGCCATATTTACCTGTACAGAGTAACACTTAGGGACACATACTTCCCTAGCACATGAACATTTTGTAAGAGAACATGCGTTGCCTATGTGGAGAACATGCTACAAGGGATGGAAATCCTCCCAGCCAGGCGCTCTTCACCACTGGGTCAAAATTGGGGCCTGACTCCCAGGTGTGCTCTCCACAACTGCTTCTGTGTTACGAGGGCAAAGGGACAGTTGTGACAGTGACCTGCAGAGCCGCTGCTGCTCTTCACAGAGGACGGCCGGTCCCTGGAGGGACGCAGACTCCTGGGGGTCATGCTTGCCCAGGGTGGGTCGAGCAAGCGGCTCGGATCATGCCAGCATCTACCACAAAATAATCTCTTCCAAACTAAGTAACTTCCAGATGTATAAAATTACGTAAAGCCCTCTGCTAGCAATAGTGTCAGAGTAAGTAATGTTGCAGTTCATTGTTCCATACTTGAAAAAGTCAAAAGAGCCATGTTCTCTGCTAAAACTGGAATGAGGTTCAAGCTGCGCACAGCCGGATCCTGGAGATTAGACCCCGTAAGAGAAACTCCCCACATGCAGAACATCTCAAACAGGAGGTGGCGTAGTGCCTTCTCCACTGAAGGACGCCTTCCTGGGCACCAGAGAGCATGACAACAAATGCTGAAACGCAGGGCCCAGCCACCAAGGAAAGTTCCCCTGATTTAAAGTGACATTTTAATAAGGTTGACTTTCAGGGTGTAATTGAATATCTGAATGAAAAAGCATCGTATGGCTCTTCACAACACCCACATGCACACCTACACCCTTGGGTAACCTAGTTCCACCATGGCTCTTCATAACACCCACGTGCACACGCAAGCCTACGTCGCTGGGATAAACTGGTTCCTCGAAAGCTAAGTGTCCTTCGTGTTTGTAGAAGAATGGAGAAGTTACAAACGGCACAGTCATTCAAAATACAATGTTACCAAAAGCAAATGAGTGATTTTAATCCCCAACCTTTTGTAAGAACTGAGTGAAACCATGCAACCCTGATCAGAATGCCACTACAGGAACCCTCCTTAAGGTGAAACTTTAACATGACGGATAACAAAGTGAAAAATGATGCAGCAGAAACCATCCTAATAACCCAAAAAAGAGGGAAGAGGAAAATCTGCAGACTAGACGCAAACACAAAATTGTAATTCTTTTTTTAAAAGGTCTGCCCAATTTGTCAATGCTAGTTGACAAAAATAATATTGAAATACTACACGTGCCAATTTCTTTAGCACAGAACGCCAGTACAGAGGGGTTTAAACATGTTATAAAAGTCTCTATAACTCTAACAAGCAGCTGACCTATTCTAAACAAAAGATAAATGTCTTAAAAGTAAAATAATGAATAAAAGTTGTAATTTAGTGCCATCAACATAAATTTGTCCCTCATCATGATGATCTGTTTGTTGCTTTCTTAAATGAAACATAATATAGTTAAAATTCTCAGAAAAGTCATCTAGGAGTGGTGGCTCTGGGGGGCTTAGCATGACTGCCCCCTCCCCGTTATGCGTCCAGGGCCACCGTGGTTAGAGGCAGCTTCCTGCCCAGTGTCCCTGGTTCCGTATGAGGTCACATAATTCAGGGCTGTTTCAAAGGAATGATCATCAAGAATCAGTTCACTATTAAGACGGAGAAGACCAAATATTTGCAGAGAAATAAGAAGCAATTATTTCGCATTTTTGATCCAAATATCGATAAAGCTTTAAAGCACCCATCTCTTGTGGACTACTCCACCCCACACCACTGTTTAGTCTAGAAGAAGACAGCGCAAGGGCCTTACGGTGTGGGAGGGCACGGAGTGCGGCTTCACAGTGGGGTTCCCTGCAGACGTGACCTTGGTCTGCTTCTGCAGGTGGTCCACCCACTCGTGCAGGTCCTGCTGGTTGCTGCAGGACACCAGGATCCGCTCGATCATGCTCCCTAAAGGAGAGGGGCAGAACAGCCGAGTGGGAACACGGCAGGGCTCACGTGCACACACAGCGGGTTAGGGGCGGGGCGGGAACTCGTGCACACACAGCGGGTGGGGGGGCTCACGTGCACACACAGCGGGTGGGGGGGCTCACGTGCACACACAGCGGGGTGCTCAGCAGGCCTGGACAGCGCCCGCCTTCTGAACACACTGCGAGGACCCGCACACAACGCCAGGCTGCCCTCCCCCGGTTCCACCCATCACCTGATATTTCAAATGCATTTCTGTGACTTTCACTGTCCTCGAGCTTCGTGATTGTCATTCCTGTTGTTGGTAGCTTCCCCTAAAAAAGAGGCCCCCCAAAAGAAACAGTTAGTGCTTTCCTAGTAAAGAAGGTACCGTTAAGAAAGTAAATATTAAATAATTTTAGAAATAGTAAAGGAACTGCCAACTTGCCAACGGTCAAGACAGTACAGAGTCCCACTGCAAAACAGAAGAGCTAGCCTGATGGGCTGCTCTAAGCACGAACACTACACATCTGGACTCAAAAACTAGAGTGCATTGCAGCTGTTTTAAATGGCTTCATAGAAAAGAAGTAAGAATTTGCCCCATGAGGAAATGCAGAGGAAACTCCAAGTTTGAAGGCAGAACAAAGGTGGCATTTAAGGCCAACACAGGAATAGATGGTCACACTTTGTAGTCTACCAGAGAGAGAACTCGTTGTCATGCCGTCACACACAGCGTAGACAGTGATGGGGAATAGTGACCAACACAGGCCCTGTGAACGGAGGGCCCCAGAAGGGAGATGCAGACTGCCCACCACTAACAAAGCAGGTAACATACCCGGCTGACACACCACAGGGCACAGCAGCCAGCCCAGTCTTCAGAAAAACCTTACGGGGGATGAGGGCTGAGGTGCCTGGGCAACCACTGGTCAGCCAAGGGGCAGGACTCTATGGGACTTCCAAAAGCCACGCGTCCCACCAGGAGCAGGATGTGCTCCCACCAAGGACATGCGCCACTTTCTCAGACTGGCCAGAGAGGCTGACCACAACCTGCAGGGCACAGGGCATTCCCCTGCCACGACCAAACTGTGAGCAGCACCAGGATTGAGACCCTATCTAGGGCCCGGGAGACAGACACACTGTGGTCAGGTGCACCTGAGAAATGCTCACACTGCACATGCCCTCCCAGAGTCACAGCACACACGCACGTTTCACCAGCTCTGAGAAGTCCTGTAGCAGAGCTGGTGACAGCGGCTGACCCTGCCGCCCTCACACCGCTGCACTGTCCAGACTAGCACATCCAACAGCCCTCACAGCAGAAATGCGTATGGATGAGACGGTCTCTATACTCAGAGAAAAACCTCCCAGCAACAGTGCTGTGAACTGAGGTCCCAGGGACAGGTCAGCACATCAAACCCTACTGGGGACCAGCCTCACACGCAGGGACCTAAGGAGTCCTAAGTGGTCACCTCCTCCCCTGCAGAGCAGGACCCTGTCTTCAGTCAAGCAAAGGAGATCCAAGGCGTAAAACACAAAGCCAGAGAGTGACAGGAAAGGACTCAGGTCAACCAAGGGGCAGCTGCCAGTGTGGGAGGAACCCTAGTGGTGCTGTCTCAAGCACAGATAGGGTCTCCTCGCAGGGTCTTAAAAGTGAAAGCCTGGCTTTCCTGAGCTCATCGGTACACATCTGCTTCAGCAATATTGAAGTGCTGCTTTGGGAATAATGATCCTCTCTGGTGCAGGCAAAACCTTCTACAGAGGCACAAAAGGCTGTGAGGTGTTGCTGGGACAACACAGACGACACATGCCGGAAAGAAACGCAGCTCAGAGGACACAGGACAGCCCCTCTGCAGCGGCGTCTGCTGACTGCTCATCTTCAGAAAGCTGATGGACAGGTATGAGCTTCTCTAACTTCTCTAAAAAAAAAAAATAATACCTGCCAAGAGCATCTGTTAAACATACAGAAAAATACATAAGCTACTTGATATTTGCCATTATAAATTAAGTATAGCAAGGGAAAACAATTCCCCCTTGGGTCAGACATGGTGGCTCACACCTGTAATCTCGGCGTTCTGGGAGACCAACGCAGGCAGACTGCTTGAGGTCAGGAGTTCGAGACCAACCTGAATAAGAGCAAGACCCCGTCTCTACTAAAAATAGAAAAACTAGCAAAGCTTTGTGGAGAGTGCCTTTAGTCACAGCTACTCGGGAAGCTGAGGCAAGAGGATAGCTTGAACCCAGGATTTAGAGGTTACTGTGAGCTGTGATGCTACAGAACTCTAGCCTGGGCAGCAGAGTGAGACATTCTCCAAAAAAAAAAAGGAGCTCCCCCACCTCTGCATTTCCTCCTCAAATCAGCAGTCACAGTTTCTCAAAGAAAAGCAATGAAATGATTAAAATATAAGAAGGCTAAACAATCACGTTACTCCTTAAATCTGGTCTATTTGCGGGTGCTGCACCCGGCCCGCAGCTTCTCACGTCACTCAACCCACTGTGCAGAAAAGAAAAGCACAGCTCAGAAAAGTTAAGACACTCTGCACAAAATGACATGTATCAATGACAGGGACTACTCTGCACCACAGTAGTCTGTGCCCATGTCCACACGCGTGATGCTCCCCATGTGACACCACCACGCGTGCACCACCTACCAGGACGCAAAGCCAGCCTGAAAATGACTCAGATGCACAGCAGGCAGGAAGACTGAAACATACCGACAACTTACCTGATAGATGAAACCGCTCATCCGAGGACTGGCAGACAGCATTAGCAGGATATGTGGGAAGAGCAGAAGATATCTTTCATTCTTTTCCTAATAGAAAAAAACCAAATACAATTAACTTTTTAAAAACATCTACTTAAAATGTAAGCATAAATACATACTTTATATTAGGCCCTATGAAACATTGTACTGTATTTCCTATTTAGGTATTTCTATTAAATTTTATTAGATAAATTAAATGTAAATAAACTTATGATAAATTCTGCATTAAATCTTAACATATGATTAAGAGAAAGTTTTAACATTTAGGTAAAAAGATGGATGGCTAAATTCTCCAAAATAAAAAGCTACGAAAGGAAACTAAATGATTAAAAGATCTTGAACTCACAAGTAGCCTGTGAAATGTCTTTAAAAAATATTTGGGAGGGGCCGGGCACGGTGGATTGCCTGAGCTCACAGGTTCAAGACCAGCCTGCACCAGAGTGAGACCTCATCTCTAAAAATAGCTGGGCATTGTGGCAGGTGCCTGTAGTCCCAGCTACTTGGGAGGCTGAGGCAAATGAATCACTTACGCCCAAGAGCTGGAGAGGGCTGTGAGATGTGACACCATGGCACTCTACCAAGGGTGAAAAAACTCTCCCTGTCTCAAAAAAAAAAAAAAAAAAAAAAAAAATTGGTGAGGAGTTCAGTCCTACTAGTAACTATTTTTAGTTAATCTCAAATTTTTGTGTGGTTTAGAGAAAAGGAACCTGTGACGTTTTAGTGGGGAGGAGAAGTGAAGTCTCCAAGTTAGAGGAAGGAGAAGATAATTTTAAAAGTCAATGTTGACCTATTACTAATTTCTGGCATTTCCCTAGACCACCCGATGTCAATTCAATGTTGTTTCATCCATCCCACAAACTTTGCCTGGTTTAAAGACTTAGAAATATTACTTACATATTAAAAATCATTTGCTTAAACAAGGTAGCAAAAAAAAAAAAGCCAAAGAGACCACAACTAAAAGAAATTCCCAAGAATCTAAAAAGAGATAAGAGAAATGTCAGACAGTCTTTTCCACATCACACTCAAACCACTGCCCTCAAAAGTGAAGCCGCCGCGCTGAGCACACTCCTCAGAACGCTGGGTCCCGGCACAGTGCCCTGACACAGAGGCGGACTCACTCTCCTACCCCTGGAGGGAGGCCTCAGAGCAGAAGCTCCAAGCAATCTGTCATAAAGGAAACCTGCTCTATCCATCTTCCCAGTAACTCTCAATCATTTCTGGAGTAGCACCTGCAACATCATTATAGCTCTTGTATTACAAAAAACACACTTTGGAGAGGTTCCATAAATTATTAAGAAACAACTGCTTCTGGACAGATCTAGGGGGTTGGGAGGTTGTAAATAAGAAAAGTCATCGTTCTTATGTTAACCAAACTACGAGACTTTAGGGTGCGGTATTTCAAAATTTTATAGGTGGGAAGGAACCTACATTGCTGAGTCTTAAATTTCAGTTTCTTATCTGAAGAGTTTCACTGAAAATGGGCTATCAGGACATTGTGGTCATGTTAATCATTTTTTGGAAAGGTGTAATAAAATTCAAAAAGTAGTATCTGCTTAGTGATCCAATGAATGTATACTAAGGCAAAGTGTGAAACAAATGGCTCAGTTTTCACTCGGAGGGTGGGGGGCTGGGTAACAAACACATGATTTGATCTCGAGTGTAAACCAAATTCCCATAAGCAAGTGCCAACTAGTATACATTCACAGAAAAGTATAATGATCCCAACCAAGAACACAGCACATCCCTGAGAGGAACTGCCTGGACAGCACCGGCTCACACCCTCTGCCACACATCTGCACACGGGGTTCCCGAAGTCCTGCCTGGACAGCACCGGCTCACACCCTCTGCCACACATCTGCACACGGGGTTCCCGGAGTCCTGCCTGGACAGCACCGGCTCACACCCTCCAGCACACATCTGCACACCGGGCTCCTGGAGTCCTGCCTGGACACCTTCCCTCAGCTCACATGGCTCTAGACAAGCTGATGTCAGCTGGATCAAAACTGGCCCATACTCAGCTCCAAGCCCCACGAACATATGCGGCTTGTTCATACAAGTCTCTTTCATATAATTAAGATGTAAGACGGAATTCCTATTACATTCTGTCACTGCTTTTAACTCCTTTTAAAGTCTCTTCATCGTGAGACCCCTAAGAGTGGGCTGAGCACATGTAAGGTGTGCACTGAGGCTGCAGTACCTCACTCCCCGCACACTGGATCAGGACCTGGGACATGTAGATGACGTTGCCCAAGGTTTTAATGTCGTCCCCCTCCCAGCTGCGGATGGATTCTGTCAGGATCTGCAGCTCAAGTTCTTTCCTCTTCCGGACTTCTTGACACTGGGCCTGAGACGCACAGAACAACACTGTTAGACAGACTTCTAAAATTTTATGTGCTAGTCACGTTGCTTTGTATCTTACTTCTTCTTAAGATAACTACGTTTGTATCTTACTTCTTGGACAGATAATCTATTGATTGATTTGCTTAACTATATGAAATTAAAAGACCAACACACACAACTGCTCTGGAATACTGAACACTGCTTTAGAAAAATATAGCAGGTTAGGTCACTTCAACAAAGAAAAATGTAAACTGGACAAGAAAAATACCTTCAGCCTGGTTTTGTTAGAATACAGAAGACTGAGAAAAGAGAGACGGGCAAAGAGAACCTGCCTATGAACAGGTGTGTGCTTCAACACTGCAGTGAGGCTGCACAGGGCAGGTGACGGGGAAACACCAGCACCCTGCCCCACAGTAAGCACTACAGATACTGTGGGGACAGGTCAAAAAAATTTTTTTAAATAATTTTAATGTGCTCTAACATCAGTTATGTTGTGCTTGGTGTTTACTTACCAGCCATGTAATGCTTACTATGCATTTGTTCTTATTTTACTTGAGTAAACCCTGAATTTACAGACACATTTTTTATCATCTTTTTCAGTTGATTAATTCTTCCACATTCATCTGCCATAACAATCTCTGAGAAAAAGAAAACACAACATGCTTAACCACTTACTGAAAGGCTTTTGAAGGCAGTCATGGACTTCTGGATGTCTTGTCTGTCGGTGTGATAATCCTTGGAATAAAAGCAGCACAAAGTTAGCTTTCGTGATGAAGTTTTTCTTAAAGAGGCACTTTCTACAGACCAGCCAGAAACTTTGCTAACACTCTTTAGCCCTTAACGTGTTCTTTTAAAAAGTCACCATTAAAGCACCATTTCTTACCCTTTAAGAGTGTCATTATGTCAATGGACTTAGGGGAAAACAATTTAGGAGAGAACAGCCAAAGAACATGAGCAAACCAGTGTGGTCCTGTCACTCCAGCTTCACTGACACTGCCTCACCCAGTGCTCACGTGTGGCCTCTGGCTGCTCCTGCACCAGAACCCAGAGCTGAGCAGCTAGGAAGATCTCAGTGCCGGCCCACTACAGGAGAGGGCTGCCCACCCCAGACAGAGAGTCACTTCAATCCAATTCCTACCAGGCCTGCAACCTGCCACTGCGTAAGTAAGACACAGCCCTTCGTTACTCTGCAACTGGTGCATTTGTTGTTCGTAGCTTAATGTTCCTGCTATGACACCTCAATGCCATCTGGAAATCAGCTTTTGTTTTCCAGTTTCAGGCCACTTTTCTGTGAGCAACAGAGGGTGAGGGAAGGGAGAGGAAGAGCAGGTGCTTTTCTGTAGGGATGGGGAAGGAGAAAAACCTTAATAGTCAATAAAATCTTTCTGAAAGTCCACTATGCTATAATCTCTAGGTGAATCTCTTGGGACTCTACGAAGAATCACTAATAACAACGTCTGTCAGGGCCAAGTCGGGCAGGCCCCGAGCAGCAGTGGGGGGTCGTACCTCCATGTGCCTCTCAAGCTCCTTGAGCAGTGTGGGGTACTTGTCCAGGCGTAGGAAGGGCTTGCTGAGGCCTGTGGTCAGCACAAGGATCCCGGGGCTGCTGGCACCTCTCGCCTCCATGAACTCCCCCAACTCCTCACTGGAGAAGATGCACATCAGAGAAGCAGCAGGACGGTGAGTGCCGCGAGGCAGCCAGGACCCATGTGTCCCGAGCGCTGCCTTATCCCGGGGCAGGTTGCGGCTGTCAGCCCACATCCGTGTGGGCATGGCCTGCACTACTCCTGGGGAGCCACAAAAGTGAGCACAACACAGAACACTGCGTCCCCTGCACCTCCACCGGAGGACACGGTGGGGGACGTGTCCAAGGGTGACCATGTGCTCTGGGGGCTGTATATGGTTCTATAATTAAAGCAGAACCTCTGTAAGTCAACCCCAGAGGACTATGACAAACTCGTGTCCATACAGTGGTGGTCACCATAGGAACTGGACTTGCTGCACTCAGACGTCCACGTGGTGCATGTTCAACTTGAGGTGGTCAGTATAGGGGGTCAGCTGTGAGATTCTGCCATGCCAGCACAAAACAGGGCACTTCCCCACATGCACGCCTCTGGGAACAAGTGTGCATCTGTGGGGATGCTCACGGGCACACCCCACTCAGTGTCTGTGTCTACAACTCGGTGCTAACACTAGCTGCTCACTCTGGAGACCGCCATGACGTGAATGGCACCGAGTGCATGGTCCCCCGTCCACATCATCTCCCACATGGGGACACAAGTCCAGGACAGCAGGACACCAGGATGGAGGGCAGGGAGGTACAGTGATGTGACCACTTGCCATGCTGACACTAGACAGATGCTTTATTTATTTATTTGAGACAGAGTCTCACTTTGTCACCCTCTGTAGAGTGCCGCAGTGTCATAGCTCACAACAACCTCAAACTCTTGGGTTCAAGCGATCCTCTTGCCTCAGCCTCCCGAGCAGCTGAGACTACAGGCACCTGCCACAGAGCCCGGCTATTTATACAGACAAGGTCTTGCTCTGGCTCAGGCTGGTCTCAAACTTGTGACCTCAGGCAATCCACATAGCCTCCCAAGTGCTGGGATTACGGGCGTGAGCTACCATGCCTGGGCTAGATGATTTATACACTCACATCCCCGACACTGCTGCGGGGACACACACACACCATTTTGAGTGTGGAGCAGATGACAACCCCAGCAAAGTCAAGCCCAGCCTGCATAGACCACACGTGCCCTGTGACCACAGCCATGCTGCCTTGCTCCCTGGCACCCCCACTCACTCAAGGTCGTTATTCAGAAAGCTCCGGTCTTCATTCTCTATCCCTAAAGCATGGGCAGAGGGACTTTACCAACAATTCTTAAGGTGCTGAACAATTTATCAGTCCCATAACAAACCTTTGTGATACTCACAGCTTACTTCAATCCTTTCAGTGTAACATGCAGGGCATTTTCCACCAAGGAAAAAAAATCTGTCCTGATCATTATTTGCACCATTTGTATTTGTAACCCTCTGGGTTACATGTACTATCTCCTAACCACAGTTATAAGCAGAGAACAATGAGCTAAACCAAGCAGGATGACCTTGTCTCTACCCCTCCCCCTAAAAGCTCTACGACCTAAATAGCAAAATTTTTGCAAGCAGAAGTTACTTTCAATATTCAATAATGCTAGAATATAGACACAGTTAAGGAGCAAAAATAATTTTATGAATTTTTATAGACCACTGTTTTAGTTCCACTTTGCAGTGTTTAAAAAATTTTAGTGCCATATAAAACAAGACAGCTAGTCACAGCTATTTCAACAAAACCACAGCTCTTTCACCTTGTTCCTCCCAGTGCTAGCAGCCTCGCACAGCAAGGCCCTTCCCACTCAGTCGGGGACACTGCAGGCTGCAAGAGGCCACGAAAGACACTCCAAGGAGGGCAATGGAGCCAAGCAGACAGCAACAAACTGCCACAGAGAACCAGTTTTTACTGACTGAATGGTGTACCCAAGTCCATTTTAAACAGCCGTAGACATAGGTATCTACCACAACAATGCAAAGGGGGCTCATGGGGTGAGGCCCCGCGGAGTGGGGCTCTGTATCCACTCCAAGAATGACACTCACAACTCAACTGAGACATCCAAGGACTCCACCGCTGCAGGTAAGACTGTGACTTCAACATCACACACGAACAGTCCTTAGAAACTTTCTCTAGAGCAGCGATTCTCAACCTTCCTAATGCTGCAGCCTTTTAATACAGTTGCGACCCACCGCGGCTCTAGAGTGTAAAACCAGGATACTGTGCCCACAGGCACGAGGGCTAATTAAGGCAGGGACTAATGAAGGGAAGAAGTCACATGATGAGCACCCAGTGTGAACCCAGGGGCACTAGAAGAAGCCAGCGCCACATGGAATCTCAGTCAAGTCCCCTGGCTCATGCTTTGGGCAGGAAGGTGGGAGCTCCGGGCCTGGGGACCTCAGGAGGGCACACGCTGCCCATGCCCCCACCGGCTCCACGGGACCTTCCTCTCTCAGATCCCAGCACCATGGCGACGGGTAAGGGTGGCTGAGCGTGGACACAGCCTCTGTACCCACTCTGCCACCCCTGCTGGCTACACACAGGACACACAGACACTCTCCTACATCAAAACCTCACCTCAATTGTTTACTCTGGATCTTTTGAGAAAATGCGACAACTCAGACATAACACCGTCTTTAGAGAGGAGGATAAACCCAGCACAGTCCACAGAAACGTCTCTGCAGAGTCTTAACACCAGGGGAACATGAACGGTTTCAGCCACTTTCAATGTCGTCCTTATTAGGACAACTCTTCACTTCCACAGGAAACGTCCTGGGCTGGACTCTTCCCCCAAATTGTCCACCCCACCCTCTTTCTATCTATCTCTCATGATTTTGAGAGAAATCATGAAATTTTCTCTAAAACATTTAGAAAAATAACGTGTCTCCTTTAGAAGTAGAAACTCAGGCTCTGAGCTCAGGCCGTCTATGGGGTATCCTGACACAGTCCCTGACCCCAGCCCTCGATGCCCCAACAGGTCAGGTAAGCAGCTCCCAGGAACAGGAAATCAACTTTGCCTCCTCTCATGAAACCAGCAAAAAACCTGTACCTTCAGTTTCACTTAGTGCAATTTTGTTTCAAGTTGAAAAGCTACAGCCAATGGTTTACAACTTGCTCTTCTGCCTACAACCTACTCACTGACAAGTTCCTCCAGCTCCCTCCAAAGCGTTCCAGGCTGAAGGGAGACATCAAACAAGACCTTTTCTTTTACAAGAACTAAGAAGCATTTCAAAGACTTCTTACCAGTACTTAAAGACTATTTCTGAGAGTAATTAAAACTATCCTCAGGTAACAACAAAGTGGATATTTACACTATCACTTCTCGTGCTGGATGATGGACACACAGCTTCTACCTTTCCTCCGGTTCTGTGCCGAGGTGGACAAACCTGTGCTCCGTGAGGACATTCACTGCAGATGGGTGATTGGCACAATATGCGAGGTATAGGGTCTTCATTTGTGGCATCAGGTTTAAAAAGCAGCCTCCAACCCTCTGCTGAGCTTCAGGCAACCTGCAGACACACAGCACAGAGAGACAGAGTCATCGGCTTACAGACGGGGGAAAAACGCCAAGTGACAGACACCCAACACCGGGTAGGAAAGACCTCCTTCTGCACCCCCTCTGGGAGAAAAGATGCCCAGAGCCCAGAATAATCTCACAGGGAGAAAAAACTCCTGGGAAGAAACACTGCTACAAAGTTCTCCTCTGTACTGTCTAGATTGCCAGGGCCTGTGCACAGCAACAAACCCATAAACTTCTGTGGGTTCGGACAGTGAGAAAAACATAGATCGTGGAGCCTTAAATTATGCATATAATAAGGAGAACTGTCAAAACTGGTTATCTGGTTTGTACGGTTTTCCACCAAAGCAGCACTGAGACCGACACTCCAGGTGAGAGGCTGGAGACAGAGCCCCTCCTCCCAGACCTGCCATCATGACGACCAGTAAGAGTGTCCAGAAAGCATAAACTCACAAGAGCCTCACACCACAGCTTCCAAAAAGTCAGGGGACCACATGACCAGAAGCAGGAGCCCACAAGAGACGGACCCACCTTCCCCACACCTGACACACTCCTGCCCACCTGATTCTCAGCCAGTACCACAGAAAAACTGACCAAAAATATTAATACCAGGGGTCCCTCAGTCACAGTCTATCACCAGCACTTGTGAAGTGGTTGCAGTGTGCCGATCTTAAAGCAGAAGAAGGTGCAAAAGGATCCACAACATCAAAATCTAGTAGGAATGACAGAAACAGGACGGGCAAGCAGGTGAAAGGGAACTACATGACAGTTACCACTCGGGGAGCAGAAAATTACGAGGAAGAATCACAATCAACAGTGAGTGAAACACAAGACACTGGGTCCATAAAGAACAAAAAGCTGCCATTAAAATAAGATACCTGTGACAAAATTAAGGAGCTTTTAGAAATAAAACAATGACAGCAGAACTGAAAAAATCAAGAAGAAATTTAGATAATAATGAAGTTCTGAAAAAAATCTCAGATTAATGGACTAAATAGGACAGATAGAGAAAATCCTAAGACCAGCCATTCCACATCAGGACTGTACAAGGTCCCAATACAGAAAACTAAGAAGGTGAGCACAAGTAACCCAGAAAAGTTCTCACTGGAGTCAGCAGAAAGAGCAGGAGACAGGAAGATCTGGACAGACTCATGTGCGTCAGCACGGGTGGGAGCAGGCGCTGAGTTCAGAAGCAAAGACGGGGAGCTGGGTGTGAAACGTCAGGTTCACACAGGTGCAGAACAAGGACGGCCTGGGAATCCCCACAACTCAGCAAGGCAGCCCCGAACAGGGTGAGCCTGTCTCCGTCAGGTCAGGGCTGAGCACGCCAGGCCACCTGCCACACGGCCCCTCCTCAGGAGAGTCCCAGGAAGGGGCAGGACCAGACTGTGGGAGCCTGGTGAAAACAGAGGAAGGCACACCACCACAAGCATCAGGATGAGACCCAAGCCCCGCAACTGCCACTCCCGCCAATGAACATTCTTAGTCCCCCGCCACTGTGACAAAACACCTCAGGTTGGGTAATTTATAAACTGCAGAAATTTACTGCACACAGTTCTAGAAGTTCAAAGTCAAGGCACCAGCAGACTCTGCCTGGTGAGAGGCAGGTCTCTGCTTCCAAGGTGGGGCCTGGCTGCACCCTCACAGGCTGAAGGGAACACACAGCTCCTCGGGCCTCTCGCAGGACACTAATCCCATTTACCAGCCCCCACCCTCATAACCTAAATCACCACCTCAAGGTCTGGCCTTTTAAGTTTCAACACAGAACTTGGGGGGCACATTCAGACTACAGTGCACTGTGGCTCCCCACACATCTGCCAGCCTGGCAGGCCTTTTGGAATTTGCCACCCAGCGTGCAGGCAGGACCCTGGGCACAAACTGCCCTAGTCCCAACCCCAGCAGGTCTCTGGGTGTCTCCTCTGAATCACACACACCCTGCAGCAAGGAGACTCACTCTGTGAACTTCTGGTCATTGTTTAGAGCTACTTTCTATCCTGAGGTTAAGTACTCACAGGATTGAGAAAGCCAAAATGTGAGAATCACTGAGTTAAAAATTCTAAGAAAAATCTCACATTTACTACACCAAGCACTTAAACTCATGGTAACTTGGTCTTTTCCCTGTTTCTCAACACTTGCTATTCATTCTTTACTGTTTACCAAGGCTCTCAAAGGCTGTTCTCTTCTAGTCTACCAAAACGTCCTGAACCATCTGGCACACCCCACCGTCCTGCAAACGTCCTGGGCTGGGACGCCCCACCGTCCCACAAATGCCCTGAGCCGTCCAGCATGCTCCTGTGATAATGGAAATGTAGCCGCGCCCTGCCGCCTCACCCCACACTCAGTCATGCCCGACACAGCTGGCCTCCCTCCTATGTTGCGTAACATGCTACTTTTAAAACACATGGGCTTCAGAAAAGACGTGAGAATAAATCTGCTTCTAAAATTAGACAATATGTACATGCAAAATGTAGTTAATATACATAATGCACATAATTAAAATGCAAAATGGAGTAAAAATATTCTACCCAGGATGACAGCAAAGATGAGAAGGCTGCTGCGCGTCAGAGCCTCTACAGAAGGGCTCGCTGGTCCCCAGGCCCCTCCCTCTGCTGCATGGAGAAGGCCCGCGCCCACTCCTCCTCTCTACACTCAGGTCAGGGCAGAACACGTCCCTGCCCAGAGTGGTGAGGGGAGCTCCCCAGGGAGGAGGGGACTGGCTGACTCACGCAGGCTGGCCACCTGGGCCCACTGCCGAACTCCAGCAGCTGAGGTCAGACAGAACTTTCTGTAGGTCACTGCTATGAACAGATCCGAACACAGGCCCGATCCAGCCCACCTGCTTTCTCTACCCCTTCTCCCCTGCCCCTCATTTCAAGTGCTCAGTAGCACCATGTGGCTAGTGGCTACTGCATCAGACAGTGCAGATGGTGCACTTCTGTCCACACATAATGTGTTCTCTCAATCCAATGAGCCACGGGCCACTGCCACCCCACAGGGAACCAGCACAGGGTCAGCCCTGAGGTCCTGCAGCCAGGTCCAGCAAGCACACACCACAGAGAGACCGTGAGTGCCTTCTCCTGAAAGGACCCGGGCACTTCAGACACTTAGAGAGAACAGCGCACAGTGCTGTCTGAGCAGGTGGGGCCATACCAAGACACTGAAGCATCAGGAGAGTCCCACTTGTAGGAGGAGAGAGAACTCCGGGTGCCCAGCACAGAGAAGTGAAAATGACTGGGCAACGAGGGACACCAAAGTTGTACGAACAAGGGCAGGATGCTGCAGAGGTGCACGGGGATTCCCAGGGTGACCATCGAGAGCGCGTGAACACCACTCAGTGCTGGGACAGGCACTGTACTAGGATCTATCTCCCACCCGGTGGGAGTCCGAGTGCCCAACTCTCATCCATCCAAAGGAGAATCTACCTCAGACCTAGGCGAGAAGGTTTCCTGAGACATTTCATCACCTGATGACAACTAGATGGTATGTCCGCATGGCTTGTAAGCGAACAGTGACTAACAACGACGTCACGTACATGCTTTTTCTTTGTTCCGTTCATCCCGATGAGCCTAACCACTAGGTTTTATTATTCTCAGTCCCAAACCATTACTTGAAGAGTTAGCTGACATTGCCCCCACCAAATGGCTTCACACTTTACACAGCGCTTGCAAGCCCACGTTCACCAGATGGCACCAGCAGGAGGCTTAGAAAGGCCTGGGGAGTCCTGAGAACTCTGCGTGTAGGGGACACACACCACACCGTCCAGACACCTAAGTCACAGGGTCCACCAGTGCAGAGGTGCAGCGAGGGACGTGCAAAGTGGGTGCTCATGTTGGCTTGTCCTTGTGCTTCCAGAGGCGGGCTTTCAGAGTACGACACTGCACGGAGAGGGCCCCACCAGGCAATATCAAGGCTGCCAAGAGATACGAGAATCGTACCAGCGGCTCCCCCACAGCTGAGCCATAACTTGATACCAGGCGTGGTATCAGGACAAGTCACAGCCACAACCATACAGCAACAGCATAGGTAAGGGTGTGTCCAAGGGGCCTCTCTCCTCTCCTGAGTGAAAATGACTGGGTCTCGGCAGAAATGTCTAACAAACTGGAAAGCTGTTGAACCACTTCCCCAAAACACGTGTATTCCTGCTGACAAGACCCAGAGAAAGGCGCCCAGCAGTGACCTCAGATGCAGACAGAGGTCCTCGGGAAGACACGGCTGTGCACCAGTGGACCTCAGAGTACGGCCCCGTCATCAACGGACCCAACACATTCTGTCCATGACCCAAGCCAGGCCTGGCAAGCAGCCCCACATTCCCACCCACAGAAAGCCCTAGACCCCCACAAACACATGGCCCCCGGCAATCTTCTGGCAAGTCCTCTCTTACTGACCCCAAAACCAGGAACGTGAATAGCTCTTCTAAGGACCCCAGGGCCCCAGGAAGGAGGCAGGCACTCCACCACAAGGACTCCCTCTGTGCCGACTCCTAAGTCCTCATCAGCAGCGCCTCCAAGACTCCGAGCTTCACCCCTGCACCTGCCACTGCTCCACGTGACGTCCCAGCTGTGCCCACTGTTCAGTCCAAGAATCAGCATCTGGGCCACCCTCCACTGGCCCAGGGCTGAACCCTACCACCTTGAATCACCTTCAACAAACGGCCTGAGTAAACCTCAAGTCACCCCCAAATAAATAAGTCCTCTTCTCTGTGGACTATTAATAAGTCCTCTTCTCTCTTAGTAAGAACATCCCAGGCAGAATCAGAAGTATACTCCATGCCTGAGACAGTCTGACTCCGAATACCATCTCTGTATCATACCACTGAGGCATAAATTATTAAGATGTTTCAAAAAGATCGCTTTCAAACAACATAAACTATACCCTCTAGTTTCAAATTGGTATTCTAATAATAACCTAATACTACTGTATTATGACAATGTTACAAATAGCATGTGCAAAAATGCATTTACTTATGTCTTAAGCTTTATAATTAATTTTGAACAAAAACCAACTATGCTTACTCAACTAATATAACAATTACACTAAATACTTTGAAGTATTTTCTTCAATAAACAGAAGTGCTATCCTATATGAAGCCATGAACAGTAACTCAGTCTATCACTGTCCACAACATACTGAAAAGGAGCTGACCGCTAAACAAAATTCACACACACAGGCGGACAAAACATAGGACAAGCAGAGAAGAGTGTGGAGATTTCCGTGGGAAGACAGCAGACATGAATCCAAACCAAGGGAACAGTGGGTGTACCATGGGGGGCAGAGGGAGGGAGGGCGCAGAAGGCTCCTGGTGCCTCCACCACGGTCTCTCCAGACCTGCACGACGACCCTGGAAAGCCAGCCACGCCTCAGGGACCTGATCCAGGGAGGCACATTTCCGCGACGCTTCAGACCTAGGGTGGTGGAGATTATGCCACATGCATCAGGAGGGGAGGGCTCAGGAGGGTGACAGCAAGGACAAGGCCGGGGTAGACAGGCAGGTAAAGGAAGCGAGGTGGCTAACAAAAGTGTCAACAAATTCCACCTTACGAAGCTTCCTTCAGCACCCTCCACACTTGGTCCATTTCTCTTATTTCTTTCACTTCCAAGTGAAACTCTCCTGCCCTGCTTAGTCTATGACAGAGCCACAGCCTCCTCCAAGTAACTGATTAGTGCCCGGTAAGAACAGGATTAAATAGATATCTTATTGTTTTCCACCATTCCAAATACAGGCAATGGCTGGTGGTAAAAAATAAATTGTCTCCTTTCTGTTTTAGGAAAAAAAAAAAAATTAGGACACTGACGTTAGAATATTGAAGAATGAGATCGGGAACAGTGAACTTTCAGAGGTGGACACCCACCCCATGTTTCCCTCTAGGTCCTCAAGTGCTACCTCTTGACTGAACCCACATTTCACAGAACAAACCCTTTTACTAAAAGGGGTGCAGCAGAGGAAGATGAAGCTCTTCCTGCCTGGTTTGGTGCTTATAAAAGGGCATTAAAATCAGAAGGCTGCAGCCTCTTCTCTGACCCTTCCGTAAAGTCATTAAGTCACTCCTCCAAGAACAAGGCAGAGAAGAGAGGGGCACTGAGAGGACACTGCAGCTGTCCCACCTTCCACGGAGGCCTCTGCAGGCCAGGGAGTGAGTGACAAAGTGTCCTGGAGCCGGAGGGTGAGAAAGAGCACCCTGGTCTGAAGGAGAACAATCTTCCTTTCTAGAAAGTGACTGATTTCAAACTCCAGGAAAGGAACAAGAGGTGAGGGGCAGGCAGAGCTGTGCAGCTCCAGAGGGAGTTTTAACCCTGCCGCTCCTCTGCCCACCACCCCTTCCAGCCTGGCCTGCCCCCAGACACCTGCCTGCCAGGCCCCAGCCTCTCACTCTCATGTGTTTGTAGCACCAAGATCCTCTTAGCCAATTCTGGTGACAGTTAAAAAACTGTATTTTCAGGCGGCACCTGTGGCTCAGTGGGTAGGATGCCAGTCCCATATACAGAGGGTGGGGGGTTCAAACCCGGCCCCGGCCAGCTAAAACAGCAGTGGCAACTGCAACAAATGATAGCCAGGCATTGTGGCGGGCACCTATCGTCCTAGCTACTGGGGAAGCTGAGGCAAGAGAATCGCTTAAGCCCAAGAGCTGGAGGTTACTGTGAGCTGTGATCCCATAGCACTCTACCAAGGGCAAGAAAGTGAGACTCTGTCTCAAAAAAAAAAAAAAAAAAATTTTTTTTTCTATTTAACTGTCACAAGTTCAGAAGCTGAAAAGTCATAAATACAACAGTTCCAAACATTTTACAAAAAAATAGCCCAAACGACAAATACGCTGAAGAATTAAGTTTCTCTGGAGAAGTAAATTTTTCCTCTGATCTGCTATTTTAACATGTATTTATTAGAAATTCACAATGTATATTGAACTATTTAAATGAACAACTAAAGACAAAAAGATAAGACCCAGCCAGCCCTGTGACCTAACAGACCCACAAGCCAGCCCTGTGGAATAGCACTTGCTACAGAGAGGACAGGCCCCCTGCGGCCCTGGGGTGGGCTGGGGTGGGGGCACTTCCAGACAGCCAGAGTGTGCTCTGCTCCGCAGGACACCTCCCAGGGAGTGCCACAGGGGACAGAAAGCAAAAACAAAAGCAAAGCTGGGCAGCTCCTGTGGCTCAGCGAGGAGGGCGCCGGCCCCATATACCAAAGGTGGCGGGTTCAAGCCCGAACTGCAAAACAAAAAAATAGCCGGGCGCTGTGGCGGGCGCCTGTAGTCCCAGCTACTCAGGAGGCTGAGGCAAGAGAATCGCTTAAGCCCAAGAGCTGGAGGTTGCGATGAGCAGTGTGACACCACGGCACTCTACCAAGGGTGATAAAGTGAGACTCTGTCTCTACAAAAAAAAAAACAAACAAACAAAAGCAAAGCTGTGGGAGACACTTTGAGGGCAACTGGATTGTGAGAGGCCCCCTGCCTGCCCTGAATGTCACCAAAGCCAATAGCGAGGCACATGGGGAGGTGGGAGGGGAAAGGCAAAGTGGGGAAAAAGAGGGAGTGGAGGGAAGGAGGCAGAGAAGGCGAAGCCAAAGGAAAAGTGGGCAGGGAGAGGAGAAAGGAAAGGGGAGGGGACAGGGAAGCAAGGAAAGACCTCAGAATGGAAACGGGGACAGGACACAGCCACCCCAAGCAACCATTACACACATGAAAAACTCCGCGCAGAAGTCCCAGGCACCGCGTGCTGGGCCCTGGGGCACAGTGATTCAGACAGCCCAGCTCCTCCAAGAGCTGCCATCTGGGACAGGGACGCAGAGATCCAGGCCCCACTACGGCCAGCTCAGACCACAGCAACTGAACTCAGCAAAGAGCCAGAGGACAAAGGGCAGTGAGTCATTATCAAAATAAGTAAATACAAATAAATTTGGTACAATAACAAGGACATTCCAAAAGAGAACTTCTTGGGTTCCATTTTTAACAAAATTTAACTTGCTTTTTATCACAAAATACAAATTCCCAACTTATTGAATGAGTTTTATTTGAAAAACTTGTTTTGAAGACAGTGTTATAGTCTCAGAATTCATTTTCCCTCAGAAAATTCTACATTGCCAGACCAGTTCAAAGAAAGTCTCTTCAAATCATAATGTAATAGGATCTACACAGATTATAGGGAAATAGTGAATTACAGAGAGGCCTCCATCACTTAAAATCATCTTTTAAAGGGAAGCGAGGTTGGAAGTGGACCTCGCAGCACACGCAGGGTGGTGGCCGGGTAGGGGGCTCTCCTGTGCCCCTTCAGGGAAGCACTGGGGGGAGCAGGCAGAGCCGGGAAGCGAAACCAGGAGGACTCGGCATCACGTGCTCTGGCACACGACCAGGTACAGAGACAACCTGGCTCCAGGTTCTGAACTCACCAGGTACCAGCTGCTTGGCCCTGTGTAAGTCATTTGACCCCTTCGTGTCCTGGCCATCTTTAAAAGTCTACCTCACAGGGTCACAGAAAGGATGAGATGACTTAATACATATGAAGACCTGAAAACAGAGCCGGAGCACGTAGGAGTTCAACAGGAGTTCAAGGAGTTGGGCACCGGCCCCATATACCCGGGGTAGTGGGCAGTTCAAACCCAGCCTGGCGGCTCACAACTATGATCCTAGCACTCTGGGAGGCTGAGACCGAAGGAGTTGGAGACTTCCCTAAGCACAGCAAGGCTCTGTCTCTACTAAAACTAGAAAAATCAGCCAGGAGTGGTGGTGGGCACTGACAGTCCCAGCCACTCAGGAGGCTGCGAGCTAGGATGACACCACTGCCCTCTAGCCCGAGGTGACAGAGGGACACTCTGCCTCAAAACAAAGAGAAAGAATTCAGTAAATGGTGGGTATGCATAAAGAAGTTCACCTTGTAAGAAATTATAAGGGTCATACAAGAAAATGTGTCTAAAAATGAACTAAGGCTAATGGCACAGACATGAACTGCCATGAACAAACACACGAGTGAGTGGGAGCAGCCGACCCTCCCTGCTCCTGGTGAGTGTGGCTGGGGAGGAAACAGGGCCCCCCAAACAGCAGCGACTTTCCAGCGGCACTAACTAGAAAACCTAACACAAATGAAAGAGCTGAAGCCACTGTCACGCTAACAGAATCACACCAAAGGACTATTAGTCAGTGGCTTTTAAGGCAACAGATATTTACTGAACATGGAAAAGCATCCCAGCGAGATTTCTCCTCCTCCTCAGTCTCTCCGCCCTGCCCAGCCCACTCCTCAAGAGCAGACGGAGCATTTCACACAGGAGCCGTGATCGCAACCCCGTCAGGGTGGAAACCCACCAGGGGATTTCAACCACCCTCCCAGAAAGCCCAGGGCACAGACTGTCCCCTGCTCCTGCTCTCAGGCCCGGAGCCCCACCCGGAGAGAGCACAAAAAATGCACTGGGCCCTTGTCCCTGGTTGCATGAAGAGAGCTCCTAAAACCCGTTACACTTCCCGAGTGAAAAATATGCTTTCAGTGAATGAACAAATACAGAATTTTACCAGAAAAGCAGATAACAGTGTAACAGTATAACAAAGAAATGTAATAGAAATTCTAAAATTGGAAAAAAGAAAAAAATCTCTCCAACTAAAGTATCACCCTGTCTGGGAACAACAGGGGCGGGCAGGAAACCTGAAGACAGAACAACAGGTACCGTTCCTCTCAAGACGGGGGGAACGGTGGGACAGCGTCAAAAGGTCTACATGTAACTGGACTCCCACGAGAAAAAAGCAGAAAAAGTGAAGCAGAATAATATTGGGAGAAATAATGACCAAAAATTTCCCAAATTTGGTTTAAAAATTAGTCAGAAAACCACATTCAGGATAATCACTGTCAAACTGCTCAAAACCAAGAATCCAGGAGGATCTGGAAAGCAATCAGGGGAACAGCCACCCAGAGCTGTGCTGCTCAGAACGTAACGAAGGCTGTCACTGGGAGGCTGGGAGCACGGCCAAGGTCACGGACAGGAAGCACCTCCTTCAAGTGCTGAGCTGAACACTTGCACCCAGAGTACAGCGAAGGAAGGCAAGATAAAGACATGGTCAGAGAACAAAATCTGAAAACAGTTCCTCAGCCCGAAGGAAAACACCACCAGAAACCTGAGTTTTCAGAAAGAAAGAAAGGCACCATATAAGGTAACTTCTGAGGAAACTAAGCACAGGCCGCACACGTGAGAAGGAAGCTTCGTGACGCAGAGAGGACAGAGTGAGAGGGAGGCCTGGGCTAGGGGTCGGGGGTCCAAAGGAGATAGCAGGCTGCCCACGGGGTCAGCAGACCCTCTACAAAAGGCCAAGAAGTGACCCTTCTGGGCATGTGAGACACTGTTTCAGTGACAACCACAACGCTGATACAGCGATGAGTGAGGACGGCACGTTCCAGACCCTGGAGGACAGTCGGAAGGGGGAGGTGGCCCCCAAACCACAGCTCTCCAGCCCCTGGGCCTAACAACAAGCAGCTCTGAAAGGTCCTGCAGGAGACTCGACCTGCTTCTGAACAGTGGCACCTGGTGAGCCGTGAGAATACAGAAGCACAGCACAGAAACACCAACGGGCAGCCTTGGAAACAGAAAACACGAAAGCTTTCAGAATACTCATGATTCATTCTCTGATAAAGCAGAGAAGGGCAACAGGTGGTGAGGAAAGCCGGCCTCGCCACTGGGAGCCACGAGGCAGGAATTTAAGGAACTTGATCAAATTCAGAGACAGTACCCAGACCGAGGCCTTATCTGAGGTCTGACATCATGCCTGTTATTATTACCACCCTGCAATTCATTTTTTTAATCAATAATGTGAGTACAACTCACATGCTGCTATAGAGCCCAGCAGAGGTGTTTTGTTTTGTTTTTGCAGTTTTTTGGCCGGGGCTGGGTTTAAACCTGCCACCTCCAGCACATGGGGCTGGCGCCCTACTCCTTCGAGTCACAGGCGCCGCCCACAAAAGTTATTTTTAAATTCACTGTATTAATTTATTTAGATAGCATTATCCACAGCCAGTAAAAAAAAACAGAGGTGAACTGTCACTCCCATTTTGTACACAAGATGGCCCCTGCAAAGACCTCAAGTTGTTAACAAATGGTCTTTGTTGGCCAAAAGAACAGCAAAGTGATTCCCAGCTACTCTTCCACACTGAGATAAGTACCACTTTATGCTAAACAAAAATGCTGCAAAAAAGGAAAAAGAATGTGAGTTTCTACTTGCAAGCCAGAATTTAGTTTCTCTGGCATCCAGCTTTCCTTGCTGTCCAGTATAGAGCGCTTGACAAAACCCTGAAGTACAGACAGAAAGCTAAGGAACAAACCCCTCTTCCTCACAGGTGAACCATCACCAATTAACCTAGTGTGCATCTTTAGAAACGTGATTTCTAAAATTATGTTAAACTTGATACTTTAAATACCAACTACATCCATCTGGATACTGCCAGTTTTCAGCTTCTTACTTACTTGGTGCATTCTTCTAAGGACTGTACGAGCATTTGCTGGAAAGAACATATTTCTTCTAGATTTCCCATTAAATATGAAGTGTTTGCTGAACTTAACCTAGAGCCAAGAAAAATAACAGTAAAAATATGTAAACAATTTTACTTATATTGTTCTCCTCTGTCATCTAATGCCCTACTAAAAGGCTTAACCTAACAAACAAATTGCTTAAATTAAACTGGTACACTGAATTCTGTTCCAGATTTCACCCTCTATTTTCTGAAACAACAGAACAGCCTGAGGTGAAGACTATGTTACAATTAATGAAATTTTTCATCTAACTTACTTCTCACTGGTCTGCAATGGCCGCAGATAGGTTGAGAGCACAGTCTGAAGTTCTTTAGAATATTCATTTTCTGTTTCTAAAATATTCTGTAGCACCTACAATAAATGATGAATAAGTGTTATTTGACATTTCAGGTGTTATTAGACACTAAGATTTATAAACTTTGGAAAGTTCATTACCATTGTTCAACTTATAGGGTGGTTTCCATGTATCACTCGTGTGTTAACACCCTCAGTCCCCGTGATCACTATACTACACCCACATAATGTATTGTTAGGAAGGCCACACAACTGAGTCTACGTTACTGCCAACCACATCTGACACAGTATCCCCAGAACAAGGCAGGAATGAATTCCATTACCAAATAAGCGAAGGCAAGTCACCGTCTGGTCCATTTATTTTTTTTTTTACTCACTGCTTATGAGAATCAGAGCCGAGTCTATTCAGATAAGGAGGAGGGACTGCTGACAGTCCCAACAGCATAGACCAGCCTCTGCAACACTGGCCTGTGCAGAAGACGCCATTCCTCAAAAGTCCCCAGTCCCAAACACTCACCCAGCTCGCACTTACCAACAGAGGCTATTACAGTAAGTCTCCAAGTTACAAATGTCTGACTAACGTGTTGACTCGTACCCACGAACAGAGGCTGCGACAGGTAAACAGGTAACTGTGCTTGGTCCAACTTACACACAAATTCAACTTAAGAATAAACCCACAGAACCTGTCTCATCTGCAACTCGGATACTGCCTATATACAAGGTCCAAGTGCAGGCAAAGCTTATCAGAGAAAACTGGGTGGGGGGGACACAGGCAGGGAAGGGCAGAAGACGCATTTCTGGGGTGTTAAGTTCTGTGTTTTGATTTACACATTTGTCAAAGCTCATTGAGCTGTTCCTTTAAAATCTATGCATTTTAATATATATAAACATTCCACTAAAAAACCAAAATTCATTCCTAAAGAACTAAAAAACTAAAATCTATTTGTAGGAACTAAAGGCTTTCATTAAAGAATATGACAGTCTCAGATCACCCTATACACCGTATTTATTAAAAATTAAAGGTCTATTAATCAACCGTTAAATAACTACTACTTTATTTAAAGATAGCAGAATAATTATAAATCAAGCTTAAAAGTAAAATGTTTCCTGTATTATTAGCAAATTTAGCCAAAGTTAGTTAAATCTTAAAAACTGACAAATATAAAGTACAAAGCAGCTGTAATAAAACATTCACATTCTCACCAGCAATCACGAACACCAAAGGCACCTCCCAGGGTGGGACAAGAAGGCAGCAGATGTGGGCACAGGTGTAAAAGTGACCGTGGTCACCAGGCTAGGTGCCCTGCACGAGCTACCCTAACCTGCACACACATTTCCATCCAGACAGCCTATCCCAGCCCAAAGAAAACAGCACAGAGCAGAGCCTGAGTGGCCCCGGGTCCCGGCTCTGCAACACCCTACCAGGCCTTCTCTGTATGAGGCTGAGGACGGAGCAAGGCCCCCCGCACCTGGCGACAGTGCAAAGTAAGACCCTCCCTGGGCCACTGCCCTCCACGTCAGGACCTACCAGTCTCTGTGCGTGTGTCAACGGCACACACCAGGACACGCTGTCTTCCAAAGCTGCCAAAATTCTCTAAGTCAACGGTACAAAACAAACGGCACAAAACTAATAAAGATGTGAAGCCTCTCAGTTTTCTACTCATGATTTTGGATAATACAAAACATTAACTCAAACACTAAAGAAAAACGTCACCAAGCTGGATTTAAACTCCAGCCTGGACAGACACAGGGTGGATGTGCCGCCTGCTGCTCTCTGCATTCTGGGAGTGCAGCAGTTCATGAGTAAATGCAAACTTGACTAAATCACTTGCAGACTAAACTATCTAAAACCCAACAAGCTCTAGGGACACTGAACTCCAGCTCTTCCCCGAATAGGGCTGTTCACGGCCCAGACCCTGGGTGAGCAGAGGAGGAAGCTCGCTGCCTCGTGGGGATGCTGATCTCATGTCACAATGCTCTGCCTGTAACAAGTACTCGCTGAGCACAAATAGCAGAGGCCTGGTGGGCAGAGGGACACACTGTGACACCGGTCACTGCATCACCACATGCTTCAAAAACCAGACCTGATCCCTCAAGAGCCCAAAAAGTAAGCAAGCAGAAGGGGACCTCCAACAACAAATAAAGAGCAAATCAAAATAGAATCTGTCACAGATATATAATTAGAAACGTTCTTTTCCAATGTGAAACCAAAGAGGAGAAACATGATTTAGTTTATTGATTACAAATGCCAGATACCTACCAAGCCACAATGCTTAGAGCACATGCCTGACTATGTTTTCCAACGGAAAAACATTCCCTATGTGTACAGTAAGGAAAACCACCACTAGGAACCACTGTGAAAAGGCACAGACGAGTGAAACTCAGTGGCAGTTCTCACAGCACTAGGCATAGTACCAGAGAGAGAGGTTTTTTGTAAGAATATACCAGAAACAATTCCAAAGAACCCTCTGCCAAAAGGCTACCCTAGTTAAAATAGATACACTGGTTAGTTTCAAATACTAGTTGTAAACACAAATAGGTGCTGAAAATGTCTATTATACTCCCAACCCAACAGTGCAGCTACATACGGCTCTTCCACAAACAGGCACCCAGGCTGGCTCGCTGGCTCAGGCCTGCGTGACCGCCCCTCCGTACCCGCCATCCTGCCCTCAGCAGCGCACCCGTGGGTGCTGGCCATCACCTTTCTGCCCCTCCTGGCCTTCTGAGCACTCTGGCTGCTGCAGGACCCCATGAGACAGCCCGGCCCAGCACCCACAGCTCCATCACACAGAGGCCGGGGGCCCAGAAACATACAGGTTTCAGGGAAAAGCTGCCTTTGCAATCACAGCCTGCCGGCCCTGAGAGCTGAGCTCAGCCAGCAGGAGCCTCCCGTCCCGGGCGGAGAGTCAAGTCCAACTGAACAATGGTGCCACTCAGGGGGTGGGCGGCACCGGTCACGCCACACAGACAATCCCTACACTGTCAGCCATCGAGCAGAGCGGGACAGAGGGACTGGCTCTTCCACCTCGTGAGCGCAAAGGCTCTTTATCAGCAACACCATAAAGGAGCATTTCGAGTGAGTTCACGACACCAGCAAGCTACAGCTGTCACCACAGATTCTCATAGGTGTCACATGATTTAATTTTTTTTTTAATTTCAGATTAATATGAGGGCACACACAATTAGGGTACGTTGTTTGTGTTTGTAAGGTTAAGTCGGAGGTGTGCTCTTTACAGAGGTGCTGTCCCGGCAGGTGGGAACTTGCCCCTCCCACGTTGTCGATGCACGTTGCTGATGGACATGACCACCATGAAACACTGCACAGGTTCGATTCAGGTGTTATCAATGCTTCCTTTTGTTATTCTCTTAAGTAATTATTTTACATTTCATCTCAGATAAAAGATTATCACCATCATAAACTAAAACCAAAATTCCGCAGCATAATCCTAACGCTTCAACACAAGAGAACAAACTAAAAAATGGCACAAAACCTCTTCCACCCTCCCTGCCCACCGCCTCGACAGAAAAGCATCATGTAACCTTCTTTCACTACAGTCTTCTTAAACTTTTAAGTATTTAAATTTTCAAAAAGTCAATTATAAAACAAGCCTTCACTGGTCACAGCCTCTAATAAACAGGTGGCTACAGGGATGGGAGAGGGTGGAAGGGTTGTCAATCAAGGCAATCCCCGAGCCCTGCAGGCTCCATGAGCCCCACAGCTCACAAGGACACTCAGTAGCCAAGGACAGCCCTGCCCAGCAATTACCAATTTAAAATAGTCTGTTGATTTCCACCTGTCCTCAGTAATTACTCAATACTTAAGGACTACATGAAGACATTAACTCTTAAAAAACACTTTGGAGGGCCGTGTAAATATTTCTGATACTGCATCTTTTGGAAGAAATTATGTTATTATTGGGAATTAATAGGGTCTTGGGATAGGTTTCTTCCAAATGTTTTAACATTTGCTAGGTAACAGCTACTGCAAAAGTTTGCCAGTATAGAAGGAAGCTGATGTCTGCAAATACAGCCTGTGCTAAGTGCACAGTGGGCCCGCAGAGCCAGGCAAACCTGGGCACACATCCTGGCCCTGCCACTTGTGACCAGTCCACACAAGGCTACTGCTCTGTTTTCTGTTTTCACAAAAGGCATTTTAGTGAGTTAGAACAGTTATTCAAGTGTGAGTCTCTGACTAATCCAAAATGTGGAATCCTATATGGAGCTTCTTGAGTGAATCCTTTATTAAGGTAATGTTTTCACAAGAGAACCTTTCCCTCGATTAAACAACTCAAGTATTCATTCATTCAACAACACACACTTAGCTCTGTGCCGGCTCCTGCTACTACCTGGAGACCTTTAACTACACATCTTAGTCTATATGGAAGAAGGAAATTATATAAAAGCAATGGGGGGCAAAGTCTATTCAAGGAGCCAGCAAGCACCTGCCCATATACAATGCAGGTGAGAAGGGTCCTCTCAGCAATCAAGCAGCACCCGTCTCCAGCTTCTCAAGTTCCCAAATAATCAACCCTCCACCCACAGGTCCCAAGCAGAGGCTTCCTCTGTCATAAGGTTCTCAACCTGGGAGTCGCGACCCATGGTCGCGGCTCTAGGAAGGTTGAGAACCACTGATTTAAAAGGAACCATGCGTCAAGGTAGAGAAAAGTGTAAGATAAAAAGGATGAAACAAACCAAGGTTGAGGATTAGTGCCGAGGGAGGGAAACGAGTGTCCTGCTGCCGGAGGGGCTCAGTGATTCCTCTTGGCCACAGGACAGTAAGGGAGCAGGGAGGGGACACAGGCACGGTCTCCTCTGGAGCACGGAGCACCTGTGGATCATGCAACAGACGGCATCTGACTCTAAAAACACGCCCACTGTGTATTATCTATGGATTAAAGCTAGTGAGCACCACCTATTACATCACATCTGCAGGATTAAAGCTAGTGAGCACCACCTATTATATCACATGTGCAGTTGTTGAAAGGCAAAAGTGCTACTGCCTTTCTGTGATTTTTGGCACAAGTGGAAGCCCTAATTCTTGTCCCCATACATAGCAAGACTGACACAAGGCACCCAGAGGAAGCCTGCAAAATAAAGCCACTGTGCATCACTGACCACGGTCGGCCATAAGGATCTGTGTCTTTCCAGACCAGCAACGGAGGGCACGCTCACCCCACAAGGGGTGACTGGGGACTGTCATTCTCTCCAGGGGTGGACATCCCAGCCCTTTCTTTGATGCCTACTGGGAAAGACGCCTGTCCCCATGCTGCGAATACAACGAATAGGTAAATCTGTCAAGCTAGGGCCTATCACGTCACAGATGCGTCTCCTTTAACTGCAGTCGCACTAGGATGCCTGTTTTGCAAACAGAATGGTGTGGTGGCCTCGGTGATGCCTTCTGTGCCCAATGCCTGAATACGCTTCGTGCTAAACACAGACACCTCTACATGTCCAGCACCTTCTAGGCACCTGAAGGCCAATCCCGAATCCTCTTACCAATACTACGAGAACAAGGCCAGCATCACACATGCAATACTGGGGCCGCTGGGGCTCACCTGCCCGCACCTGCTTCCAACAGCAGGGACGGCCGGACACAAAGCCTGTGCTCCTTCCACTGGACCAAGCACACTGACTCTGGCTAAGCTATGACAAGGCCCCCTAAGACACTGCCAACAGACTGGCTCCAAACAATGCATGCACGAAGGGAGAAAGGGACAGCTGGTGGCCGGACTTGTCATGGTGAATGAGCAGCTCCGCCTCTGAGGTGCCGCTCACTGCTGTACAACCACTAGGATTTTGCCATTCAGAAGAAACGCTCTCTAGAGCAGGGCCTTCTATTTCCATGGCACGCTACTGTCATTAGATACGAACTAGTAACTTCATAACCTACGTATTGCACGTAGCATGAACATATATATTTTTAATATTTTTTAAAGACCCACATGCATTTTAATTATCACAAATGGACATGCCGCCCACTGCTGAATCCCTCTGGTACTGTTTGTTTAGGTTGCTTGCAGTTTATAACTGTAACAAACAATCCACTAAAAACACCCTTACATGTTTCTGAACACATTTCAGGTATTTCTCTGGAGTGGACTTTAAGAAGTAGAATTACTGATTAGATGGCTTAAAGGCTTTGGGAATGCTACTAATACCTACCATATTACTTTTGAGAAAGTCCATCATTAGAACTAAAAATTTTCTCCTTAAATCTCTGTTCACCGAATAGACGAAATAGCTACTATCAAGTTTTTTACAGTAAGTTTAACTAGTTTTCAAAGCCATTCTATTTCCCTTCTCTGAACTGCTCATATCCTTCCCCAATTATCTGTTAATTTTAACGTGCCTGTCCCCAGGAGGTCTTCAGACATTAAAGACAGCCTGTATTGAACCTGCTGCCGATAAGGTCACAATTAACTTGTAATTTGGCTTAGAATGTGTTCAGGCAAAAAAATTACTAAACTTTTAGTATGGAGCCTAAAAGACTTTGATCTTTTTCTTCTTTGTGATTCCATTGCTTTTAAGCTTTAAGAATAACCTCCACACCTTCCAGCACGTCCCCCCACGTGCAGATCCACCCATAGAGCGGCCCTGAGTGGCTAACCCAACTGTGGACCCTAGGAAGGAAGATTTAAAACTAAAAACAAGAAGCAGGGAAACGGCTACTGTGGTGGAGCCCAAGTAAATCACTAACCCAGTGAACACAAAAAACAAATCCAAGTATCTTCTGAAAGGCCTCATTTTCAATTTATAAAATTACAAGACATGCAAAGAAAGTGTGACCCACACATGCATGAACATACACACACACACACACACACACACACACGGGCAGTTAACGGAAACCGTGTCAAGGGGCTCTGATATCAGACAAAGGCTTCAAAGCAGCTTTTATAAATATGTCCAAAGAACTAAAGCAAACTGTGCTTAACGAATTAAAGGGAAGCATGAAGACAATGACTTAAGTACTGTCTGTATTTGACTCAAAAAATAACCAAACAAAAATCTAAACTGAGACTCGGTGCCTATAGCTCAGGCAGCCAGGGCGCCAGCCACATACACCAGAGCTGGCAGGTTCGAATCCAGCCTAGGACAAAAAATAGCTGGGCATTGTGGCGGGCACCTGTAGTCCCAGCTACTTGGGAGGCTGAGGCAAGAGAATCACTTGAGCCCATAAGTTTGAGGTTGTTGTGAGCTGTGATACCACCGCACTCTACAGAGGGCGACAGCTGTAGACTCCGAAAAAAAAACAAGAAATCTAACTTGAAAGATGCGAAAACTAGAATGAAAAATTCACTTCCGTAGAGGGACGGAAGATTTGAGCTGGTAAAAGAACGAGTCTGCAAACATGAAGAGAGATCCATTAATGTTAGGACAAGAAAGAAGAAATGAAGAAAATGAACAGAGGCCTCAGAATCCTGTGGCACCATTGCACTTCCAACACCTGTGCCCCAGAGGCGGAGAGACTGATCATGAAGGCCCCGTAAGGACGGCCGCACAATACTAAGAACTGCTTTTTACTGCCCAGCGTCCTTTGGTTTGTCTTAACCATCACACAGCAGCAAAAAGACACGTAACTATCCTCACTCCAACCTGCCTCCTCACTGTCTCTAAATTTCAGAATCTTGGTACCTCCTCTCCCTCCTCTGTACGCATCTCACGCTGAGACCCAAGTCATCCATGTAACTTCCCCTGACACCATCAGTCCACACTGATCTTACGTCCTAGGAAGCTTTCTCGTCTCTCAATAGCATTAAAAATTCCTAAACCTCATAGTTTTCTATGCAAACAAAACTACGAAGGGGAGTACAAAATGCTTAACCCAGTACCTACTGTATTTTGCTGTGCTGTACTCTGTTCTATATCTTAATTTTCTGAACAATTTATGAGTATAAAATTCAGGAAAAGCTGAAATTGAGTCCCAGCGTGGTCTCTGACCAGTGATGTAGGACCAGTCACTTTACCCTGGAGCCGCCCTGTTCTCTGCCCTGCCATTAGACGACTCCCTAGATTCCTATGAATGCATTTCTGTAACATGGCTGCAATTTCACCATGTGCTGCTTAAACAGCATCACACAAGCAACAATTCAATGAAATTCTGAGGTCAATTCTCCCACCACTCTGCAGAGACGAGCTGGTGGAGACAGAGCAACACATCTGTGTGACATGCGGATGAAGCAGCACGGAGAGAGGTGGAGAGCTGACGATGCTGCCTACACTCCTCAAGAGCAGCAGCACAAGAAACCAGCCACCAAGGGTCCTAGAAACGCACGGCTGCCTGGTTGTACCGAGTAAAAAGTGGAAGGTAGAGTAACAGAGAAACTAAAGAAATGCTGTTGGCACCAAGTTTTTGTTTTCTTGAGACAGAGTTTCATTATGTCACCCTTATAGAGTGCTATGGTATCACAGCTCACAGCAACCTCAAACTCTTGGCCTGAAGGGATCCTCTTGCCTCAGCCTCCCAAGTAGTGGGAACTACAGGCGCCCACCACAATGCCTGGCTATTTTTAGAGACGGGGTCTCACTCTGGCTCAGGCTGGTCTCAAACTCCTGAGGTCAAGCTATCCACCCACCTTGGCCTGCCAGAATGCTGGGATTTACAGGTATGAGCCACTGCGCCCAGCCTGGCACCAAGTTTAGAAGCTTCTAACTCATTTCTTCTAACACAACTATTTGGGCATAGAGTACAAGAGAAGTAAAGTAGCTCTGTCTTTGCTATGTCACCGTGGACCACACTGTTTTGTTCATGAACAAACAAGCCTTCCCTGGAAAAGCAGGGGCAAGGCATCTCCAGCAGTTAAAACTTCATTTCCTAAAACAAAACCCATAAAAGACTTTGTTTTTGTTTGTAACCATGTACGCAAAATCACACATGTACACGTAACACTCTAAAAAGCTAAGAAGGTGCTGGAGCCACGTCCCAGGAGCAAACATCCAACCAGCAAAGGAACGAGGCAGGGCAGGGAGCTGAGACGTGACAGAGGCCACAGTCCATGAACTTCAGGTCAGCAGACACGCTCCGCAAGCTGACAAGTCAGGTGGGAGCTGGACCTGAACAGCCAGACCAAGAAAATGGGAAGAGAGCAGAAAGCGGGTGGGGAGGGCAAGGCTCCAGCACAGACTTCTAAGGAAGAGACGTATCTGGAGCTGACCACACAGGGGAAGGGGCCACACGCAGCTGGTGAGGTGAGGTGAGCAGCATGACGCACGGAGACCCGTTTACCAGACAGGTGAAGAAATGAAATCATGAAAAAGAGAAGACGGTAAAAACAAGGTAGGAGGTGAGAGAAAACCACCGTATCACTGCAGCAACCTAAGCTCCACAAGGGAGGAACCTCTGCCCTTTTGCTCTCTGCAGTGTCCCAGCGCCCAGACAGTGCTCAGCACAGGTCACGCATGTCTGCACGAGAGAGCGTCCCCAAGGCCAGTCTGGGCTGTGGGAGGACACTGGGGCAGATGGAGGCTCACGGTGGGAAGGCTGAGGATGCTGATTCACTCACGTTCGGCACAATTTTAGATCATTTCTTAGTCCAGGTACAGAAAAATGAAACACTTATTAACACTCTGACCTTAAGAATAACAAAGATTGGGTAGAAATAACAAAATAAATTAGCCGGGCGCTGTGGCGGGCGCCTGTAGTCCCAGCTACTCGGGAGGCTGAGGCAAGAGAATCGCTTAAGCCCAAGAGCTGGAGGTTGCTGTGAGTTGTGACCCCACAGCAGTCTACTGAGGGCAATAGAATGAGATTGTCTCCACAAAAAAAAAAAAAAATTATTAATATAATTATGGCATAAATTCATTATATTATTTATGAACATATAATTTAACCATTTATTAATTATTTGAATTTTACGCTATATTTTATTTTATGTATTTTTAATTATTATACGGTTTTTTTTTTTGGTAGAAACAGATTCTCAACACTATCACCCTTAGATAGACTAGAGTGCTGTGGCATCACAGCTCACAGCAACCTCCAGCTCCTGGGCTCAGGCGATTCTCTTGCCTCAGCCTCCTGAGTAGCTGGGACCAGAGGCGCCCGCCACAACGCACGGCTATTTTTCTGTGTTGCAGTTTGGCCGAGGCTGGTATATGGGACCAGCGGCCTACTCAATGAGCCACAGGCGCCGCCCAATTATGGGTATTTTTAATACAGCAGAACCTCTGTGAGCTGAACACCAAGGAAGGGACTAACAAACTGGCATAGAGCAGGTCACCATGAGGAACTGGGCCTACTGCGCAGATACCCACACTTCTGTGAAAATCAGGTCAACTTAAGGAAGTGGTCAATTGTGGAGGGTCCCCTGCAGTTGTTTATCTTTATATGTTACATGTAACATTTTGACAGGCATACAATGTGAACTAATCAAATCAGGGTAACTGCAGTGTCTGTCACCTTAGGGCAGGGGTCCTCAAACTTTTTTAACGGGGGGGGGGGGAGACAGTTCACTATCCCTCAGACCATTGGAGGGCTGGATTATAGTTAAAAAAAAAAAAAAAAAACAACTATGAACAAATTCCTATGCACACTGCACAAAGACCTCCTAACTTCAGGGGAAAAAGGCCCCCTTTAACCGCAAGAAAAAGGCCCTACTAACTGCAAAATAAAAAAATTAAAAAAAACAGGCGGCAGCGCCTGTGGCTCATCGAGTAGGGCGCTGGTCCCATATACCAAAGGTGGCGGGTTCAAAACCGGCCTCGGCCAAACTGCAAAACAGAAAAATAGCCGTGCGTTGTGGCGGGTGCCTCTGGTCCCAGCTACTCAGGAGGCTGAGGCAAGAGAATCGCCTGAGCCCAGGAGCTGGAGGTTGCTGTGAGCTGTGATGCCACAGCACTCTACTGAGGGCGATAAAGTGAGACTCGGTCTCTACAAAATTAAATAGATAAATAAAAATTGACCTCCTAACTTCAAAAAAATAAATCCTAACTTGTTCTTACCTCAGTCCGAGACTGAGAGAGAAGGAGGGCTCAGGGAGTGCGGCGCACATTCCATCCATGAGCACTGCAGCGGGATAAGTCAGCTGCTAAGCAGGACAGACAGCCACAGCAAAAACACCCAGCGGGCTGCATGAGGACCCCTGCCTTTGGGATTTATTATATCTCTGTGTTAGGAATGTTCCAATTCTACTCTTTTAGTTATTTTAAAGTATAGCCTAACTTATTGTTGATTATAGTCACTTTGTTGTGCTATCAAATATTGTTCTATCTAGCTATATTTTTGTACCCATTACCCATCCCCACTTTACGCTCCCCCCTTTCTGTCCTCTGGTAATCTCATATACTCTGTCACCACTTTTTTGACTATTTTATTCATACCAATATCGAGAGTCCCCTACTAAATTGGAGAATGTAGGCTAGGCACATTGTCTCACACCTGTAATCCTAGCACTCTGGAAGGCCGAGGCTGGTGGATTGCTTCAGGTCAGGAGTTGTAGACCAGCCTGAGCAAGAGGGAGACCCTGTCCCTAAAAATAGCCAGGCATTGTGGTAGGCGCCTACAGTCTCTGCTACCCCTGAGGATGATGCAAGGGAACGGCCAGAGCCTAAGAGTTTGAGATTGCTGTGAAGTATGCTGTCACAGCACTTTACCAAGGGCATCAAAATGACTCTCTTGGCTCGGCACACATAGCACAGTGGTTACAGTGGCCACATGCACCAAGGTTGGGGGGTTCAAACCCGGCTGGGGCAGCTAAGCAACAATAACTGCAACAAAAAAATAGCTGGGCGTTGTGGCAGGCGCCTGTAGCCCCAGCTACTTGGAAGCCTGAGGCAAGAGAATCACTTAAGCCCAAGAATTGGAGGCTGCTGTGAGCTGTGATGCCATGGTACTCTACCCAGGGTGACATAGTGAGACTCTGACTCAAAAAAAAAAAAAAAAAGAGAGACTCTGTTTCATATAAGTAAATATATACATACATTTATATTATAGTTCTATGTGGTTAAAGAATGCATTAAGAGACTAGGTGCAGATGATTTTGTGACCAAGGCCCTCAGTTTATCAATCACTTCATGTTTATTTTAGGATGCTATTCCTCTAATTACTAAAAACATGAGTGATTTGGTCACAATAAACCAGACAACCTAGCCCTGAATTAAAAACAACGATAACAGATTTTACTTTTGCATTCAAATCTTTTTTTTTTTTGAGAGAGAGTCTCACTTTATCAACCTGGGTAGAGCGCTGTGGCATCACAGCTCATAGCAACCTCCAACTCCTGGGCTCAAGCGAGTCTTCTGCCTCTGCCTCCCAAGTAGCAGGGACTACAGGCGCCCGCCACAACGCCTAGCTATTTTTTGTTTGGGTTGCAGCCGTCATTGTTGGTTGGCGGGCCCAGGCTGGATTCGAACCCGCCAGCTCAGGTTTACATGGCTGGCGCCTTAGCCCGCTGAGCCACAGGCGCCAAGCCTGCATTCAAATCATTAACAACAAATAGTTATTATGTGGGTCAATACAAAAGTTTTGAGATACATAAAAATCAAGAAATGTAAAATCGGCTCGGCACCTGTGGCTCAACGGGCTAAGGCGCCAGCCACGTACACCTGAGCTGGCGGGTTCGAATCCAGCCCGGGCCCGCCAAACAACAATGATGGCTGCAACCAAAAAATGGCCGGGCGTTGTGGTGGGCGCCTGTGGTCCCAGCTACTTGGGAGGCAGAGGCAGGAGACTCGCTTGAGCCCAGGAATTGGAGGTTGCTCTGAGCTGTGATGCCACAGCACTCTACCCAGGGTGACAGCTTGAGGCTCTGTCTCAAAAAAAAAAAAATGTAAAATCCACATGGACAGAAACAAAGGACGCCCTCCCAGAAACACCGACAAGCTGACCAAGGTGAAAGCTGTATGAGTGAATCATAAAGCAGTTGTAACCTGGAAGTGAAATAACGGACTGTAACACAGTCTGTCTCATGACCTATGTATTATATGTTCATGTTATAAATAACGTAATGGACTATTACATTATTAATAATTTTACTCAACTGAAAATATCTTCACATCTATTAACAATAATTTTAAAATGTTATCAAAAACAAAACAACTTTTTTTTTTATTTTTTTGAGACAGAGCCTCAAGCTGTCACCCTAGATAGAGTGCTGGCATCACAGCTCAAAGCAACCTCCAATTCCTGGGCTCAAGTGAGTCTCATGCCTCTGCCTCCCAAGTAGCTGGGACTACAGGCGCCCACCACAACGCCCGGCCATTTTTTGGTTGCAGCCACCATTGTTGTTTGGCGGGTCCGGGCTGGATTCGAACCCGCCAGCTCAGGTGTACGTGGCTGGCACCTTAGCCCATTGACCCACAGGCACCGAGCCCAAAAACAGCTTTTAAATTCAAACCTCTTTACGCAAGTTAGAAGACAGTGTATGTGATTTTAAAATGTAATTAGGCAATTTCTTAAGAAATAAAGGTTTTAAATAATTGAAGTAAGTGAAGTAAATATTTTTGCAAAAAGCTTACGTAACTATATAGAATTTCCCAATTATTTTTCTCAAACAGTAACCATTAAATTAATTTTTCTCCTAAAACCCTTTGCAGCCTCTTAAAACCAGGCAACCACATTGCTTCCCAAGTAGAAAGTGTGCATGGTGGGTGAGAGTGGAAGAGGATACCTAAAACACTGCCACCATCCTTTCCAGATCTTATCCCCAAGTAGTGTAAGACGTACACTAGAGTGAACCATCTCAACGTAAGCCAACACTGAAGCTTACCTAAATAGTAAGTATTCTCTTTCAGGCTACACTCTTTTATAAAGGAAAATAGGCATCTATCTCAAGATGATCCCTCTCTCAACTCCTTAATCAAAAGGAAGGTCAGGCCTACAGGCTGAATAATACCAACAGCCCCCTCAGAATGAACAGCTGTTAGTCAGATTCCCAATGAAAGATAAAAATCCTTAGGCATCTAGGAAGGACTGTACAGATCCTTCACTAGGAAACTGTGCTGGCCTCTCAAGAACTTTAACCTTAGGTCTGCAGTCTAGGCCTTGTTCCTAACATTGAAGTCTGATTCCACACTGATAATGTTGATTACAAGCTTATCTTCCCAGGTGCAGAACAAAGATTAGATGAGATCAATGGTTCCTCCAGCTACCCAGATGCGTCTGCATAACTGATTCTTCGTTTACTCCCTTCTTCTCTTCAAACCTTCACCTTAGCTTATGTAAAATGTAGATTTCCAGGGCACTAAAGTCTCTCAAGAATATAACTATTCGTCTTACTGAACTACCCTCCCACCTCGATTAAATGTATCAACACTAAACCTTCCGAAAACCTCTTTGAAAAAAAAGTCACAGATACATTTATGGTTTGTACTACCCCCCAACTCTGTCTAAAGCCAGCTTAATCAACTTTCATTGATTGAGAACCTTGCCTCAGTCACTCCTCTCAGTTATCACTCTCAAACTAATGACAGCTCTGAAATATTTCCTAGAGAACGAGGGAGACAGCCACCAGAAAGGAGAAATGCCATAGTCTCAGTCTCTAAGAGTACTTAATTCTGAAAATAAACAGCTAGGGTAAACTTATCCAACTATTAATTTATCCAATTTATCATAAACCTTAAAATATGAGTTTGAGTCATCTGTTTTAAATGGATTGCAAGTTACAAAATGATATAATTTGTTTTAATCAGTACTCAAATTTCTAAAGACAATGTTGACATTTCATAAAAAAGAACAATTCTATGCTGCTAATTTAAAAACATACAGCTTTTACATCACAAGCAAGCTTACATTCAGATGAAGCCTCACTTGCGGGAAGATAAACAAACATCTCAATCACAAAATTACCAAGACATAATTCTCCTACCTACACAACATCAATATATGTATTTCTTAGATGTCCCAAGCAAAGTGCTCTTCCAACAAAAGCCACTAGGTACAAATATTACAAACACAACAAGAACAATGACACCAGTACTAAATAGGAAGGCATCCTGCCAGAAACCCTGCTGCTTCAGTTCCTAAGGCTCAGTGTCAGACAAACCGCTGTGGAGTCTTACTAAACCTGTCCCACAGCAACGTTACCATTGGAAAGCGACAGTGTGTGGAAAGAACGGCTCACATAAGATCGTAGCAAATTTTTATTTGGTTTGTTCAATTATAAAAAATATACTGGCTCGGCGCCTGTGGCTCAACGGGCTAAGGCGCCAGTCACGTACACCTGAGCTGGCGGGTTCGAATTCAGCCCGGGCCCACCAAACAACAATGACGGCTGCAACCAAAAAATAGCCGGGCGTGGGCGCCTGTAGTCTCAGCTACTTGGGAGGTGGAAGCAAGAGACTCGCTTGAGCCCAGGAATTGGAGGTTGCTGTAAGCTGTGATGCCACAGCACTCTACCCAGGGTGACGGCTTGAGGCTGTGTCTCAAAAAAAATATATATAGATAGATATATGTATATATACACATATACATGTATATATATATACACATACACATGTATATATATATATATACACATACACTTTAATTTTACACAAAGGTTGCAACTAAGGTCTTTATAAACAGATTTTCCTGGGTGAACATTTTAATTAAAAACTTGAAAAATGATTCAAGCAACCTCCAGTATCACTTAAAATTGGTGTGGATTAATCTACAACTGATACAAAGCAAAAGACTGTGAACCAAGTTTGACTTGCTGCAGAGTGGATCTGTACATACCAAAGCTTCATCTCAATATGTACAGCGAAGTCCAACCGAATGAGCGGCGACAGTCACGACGGAGGAGGGAGCTCCGAGCTCTTCCAGCCTCGCGACTGCAACACACACCGGAGTCAGGGCCATTACCCTCCCCAACGCCAAAAGGCGCAAAATCCCAGGATAACCGGACGTCAGGCTCTTCGCAGTAACGACGAGAGGGACGAACGGCATGGTGAGCATGCTGACATGGAAGTAGGGACATTTTAAGGTTGGATTTTTTTTGTCGTCTTAACACCAGGGAAGGTGAATTCACCCTGCCCCGTGCGCTTTTTCGCCAAGCGCTCGAAATCGTCCCGGCCGCCGCTTCCTTTCAGGTCTCGTCCCGGGATCAACTTCAAGAAAAGCCCCCAAGCTGGCGACCACGGCGGAGACGCGCCCGCGGTCACTCACGCTCTCCAGGTCACATGCAGCCGCACCCTCGGGTCAGCAGAGAGGTGGCCCGTGGCCCTCTGCGGGCCAGTCCTCTAGGTCGCCAGAGCTTTCTCCCCAGCACACAGCCGCCACCATTGCTCCTCGGCCGGAAGTGACCGACCTCGGCGGGGTACCAACCATCTCTCGCCAATAGGGAGGGGGCCAGCGAGCGGCACGCCACGCCCCGAGAGATGCCGCCTGTGAGGGTCGCCGAGCCGGAAGGCGGAGGCGAGG
>CAUYON010057122.1:0-19454 GCA_963573935.1 Arctocebus calabarensis
TTTATATAGTGATCAAGAAAATGCCATGAAGGCTATCTGTAACAGTATGATGAAAACATTTCTGAATGTATATGAATCGTGCCCTATGATTGCACCAATGTACAGAATTATGATTCAATAAAATTATAAAAAATAAAAAAAAAAGTGAAAAGCTGAGCATATCTGGCAAGATATGTTCTGGGACATCATATGGACAAGAAAATTTCAAGAATCTCACAGAAAGACCAAACTTGAGCTCTTATGCCTTTATAGCATGCCTCACACTTGCACAATTAAAGATCTATCAAGTAACCTTACTGCCACACTGGCTACAATCTAAGTATAATAGAATCAAGACTCAAGAATGTCAAAACCTGATGACTGAAGGAACTAGTTTAATTGGATTTTCAAACTCTGTTCCTTGGAGCCTCAGAGTTCAGGGACCCTAAAGGTGAGCCTCAGGGGAGACTGAGTGAGCTTTCCTGCTCTCCTACTTCAACAAGGCTAGCTCTATTTTTGTGTTGAGCTCCTGTGAGGAAGTTCAGTAGAAGGGTTGAGAATGTTGATGCTATGATCAGGCTGCTTCAGTACAAATACTAGCCATCCACTTAGCTATTTCTCTCTCTGTCTCTCAGTTTTCTACATCTATGTAATGGTCATAGTAGTGATACTTAACTCTACGACTGGCAAATAATAAGCATGCAGTGAATAGCTACCTGCACAGTTCTAGTAAAGAAAAAAGCAAACTTTGGAAGCATTTCTTTGAAGATTGCTGCAGTTGGCTTTCTTTATCAGGTTCTGCAGCTTCCACCAACCTCTGGTTGAAAATGAGGTTAGGTCTACTATGACTGTGTTTGTACTGGACATGTACAGACATTTTGTTCTTATAATTATTCCTAAACAATATAGTATAATGACTTACATAGCAGTTACATTGTATTATGCATATTAAGAATACTTAACATGACATGATTTAAAGTATATGGGAGGATATGAGTTGGTTGTGTGCAAATAGAAGGCCATTTTATGTAAAGGACTTGGTTTTGGTATCCAGAAATGGCTACAGACCCAACCAGTCCCCAATGAATACTGAAGGATGACTGTACACTGATTTTATGTTATTTTCCTTGTTCTACTAAATAGTCATAAGGCAATTATGGTGTGTTTGTAGATTACATTTTTTAATTTTTTTTCAGGCTTAATGGAGAAGCCCTCTCATAATTTGCTTTTTATTTTATCTGTCACAGAAGCATAGTTAGGTCAAGGCTTAGTGATGACGTTTTCAGGTTGATAATGATAATATTGATGAGTATGTCTAAATGATGTTCAGAAAAGCTAGGATTATTCCACACAAAAGGAAGAAAATGAGCAGCAAATTAGTAGTGAACATAAATTTAAGAATATACACAGAAAATTGTGAATAGGTCTACCTTTCTCAAGTTCAGAATAAATAAGTTTTCATTTGAAGCACATTCAAGAAAGGTCTGTCCCTTGCCAGCTACTCTGCTAGGTGCAGGAAGGTACTGGAATAGTCTCAAAGGAATATGTAGTTCATCAGATGAAATGTTTAGTTTCTGTAAAGTAGAGCAACTTCAAAATGATCCCTTAGCATAGGGCCAGAGAGTAATAAATTGTTTTAAAAATAATATAGGGAGGCATACTGAAAGGGAACAGGAGCCAATTTGAAAAAGCTGGAATATTTTGGGGGAAATATTATATGTATATAAAACAAACAAACAAAAAAATTTATAGTGATATAAATAAATATATCAGTATAAATAAATATTTATTTATTTATATCAATATAAATATTTATTTATACTTGAATAAATAAATGAGTGGGGTGGAAGGCACAATGTTTTCTTACAAAAGAATTCTAATTATAAATGCAGAAGGAATAAAGACAATAGAAAAAATTATCATCGGGATAGCATAAGAATAATTGTTGCAGATGAGATCCATCCATGCAGGCTAAAATCGGTGAAACTTTAAGGGAAAACAAGATATTTCCAAATAAATTCTCCAGGTATTTATGAATTATAAAGGAAATATAGTAGTTGTACAGTGGAGAAACTTGGCAGATAGCAAGTGATCGAAGTTATCAACTAGTGAAAAGACGTTTCAGCATCATGTGCCTTCTGAAATGATCTGATGAGACGAGCACACACCTTTGTCATTCTCTCAAATCCATGACCTCAGTCTAATTATGAGAAAACATCAAACAAATGCAAATTGAGGGATATTCTACTGACTAGTTTTCTTTAAAAGTGTCAAGGTCCTGACAGACAAGAAAATACTAATGAACTGTCACAGATCAGATGAGATGAAGCAAACAGGATAACTAAATGCAAGCTCATATGCTGGATTAGATCCTGGAACAGAAAAAGGAAAAGCTGATGAAATCCAAATAAAGCCTATAGTTTAGCTAATGATATTGAACAAAATGTTAATTTCTTAGTTTTGCTAATCATACAGTGGTTCTGTGAGACATCAACATACAGAGAAACTGGGTGAAGCATATATGGGAACTCTCGACATTATTTTCACATCTCTTCTGTTACTCTAAAATGATCTCTAAGTAAAGAGTAAAAAGCAAAAAGTGATTCTTTTAAAATTCTGTGATTCCTTAGATCTGATTCTGAAACAAATCAAGCGCAGAAAGTAGAATCTGCCCGAGCAGCTCTAACCTTCTTCTGTGATGTTGTAGGATTTTTATGGCATTTTTTCATGCTCCTAAAATATTCTTCAGCAATGTATCATTAATTTATTTTTCCTATCACTCTATTACCAAACACTACTAAGATGTGAGTCAGTTAATTTGTGTGTAAAATGAATGCAATATGTGTTTATGAAAGCTTGATCTGGAGACTTTTTGTAGCATAAAGTACTCATTAACAACAAGTTCATTCAGAATATATTTTACTACATACAAGATAACTTTCTACAGTCATGTGTCTATTATAGATGGAGATAAATTCTAAGAAATGCATCTTTACCTGACTTTGTGCTTGTGTCAACATCATAGAGTGTACTCAACAAACCTAGATAGCACAGCCATCTGCATAGCCAAGGGCACAACAATTAAAGCAAATGTAGGCCTTTTCTATATAGTGTGATTGCTACATAGTGTAGCCTGTTGTTCCCAGGTAGTACAACATGTTAGTGCATTGAATACCATGGACAATTTTTTTTTTTTTTTTTTTTTTTTTGCGACAGAGTCTCACGTTTTCACTCTTGGTAGAGTGCTATGGCGTCATACCTCATAGCAACCTCAGACTCCTGGGCTTAAGAGATTCTCTTGCCCCAGCCTCCTAAGTATCTGGGACTACAGGCTCCCATCACAATGCCTAGCTTGTTTTAGAGACAGGGTTTTGCTCAGGCTTAGGCTGGTCTTCAACCTGTGAGGTCAGGAAATCCACCCACCTTGGCCTCCCCAGTGCTGGGATTACAGGCATGAACTTCCATGCCCAGCCTACTGTAGGCAATAGTAACATAATGGTAAGTATTTCTGTATCTAAATGTACCTAAGTATAGGAAAAGTGCAGTAAAAATATGATATAAATGGTAAAATTGGTTATTCCTGTATAGGTCACCTACCGTGAATGAGGCTTACGGAACTGAAAGTTGTCCTGGCCAAGTCAGCGAATGGGTGGCGAGTCAGCGAATGGCCTAGAACATTACTATACATAACTGCAAACTGTACACTTAGGCTACACCTCATTTATAAAAAACTTTTTATTTTCTTCAATAATAAATTAACCTTAGTGAGCTATTTAACTTTATATACTTAAAATTTTTTTTTAACTTTTGACTCTTTTGTGATAACAGCTTAAAACAAATACATCACACAGCTGTTTGGAACTATTTTCTTTCTTTGTATCTTTGTAGTATAAATCTTTTCTATTTTTAAAGTTTTTTACTTTTATTTTTATTTTTTAAACTTTTTGTTAAAACTAAGATACATTGGCCTGGAGAATGATTTTAGGAAGAAGAACCCTTTGGCAATAGCAGCAACAATAAAAATAAATAAATAAATGGGTTCTAGTTAAATCACGGTTAAAAAGCAGTTAAAAAGTGTCTGCATAGCTAAGGGCACAACAATTAAAGCAAATAGGCAACCTTCAGAATGAGAGAAGATATTTGCATATCTTTGTTATGTAGCTGACAAAGGGCTAATAACCAGGATTTAAAGAGAACTCAAACTAATGAATAAGAAAGGAACAAACAATCCCTTTTATCAGTGGGTAAAAGACTGAACAGAATCTTCTCCCCAAGACTAATGAATTGCCAAACAAACACATGAAAAAATTCTTAGTGTTCCTAATCATCAGAGAAATGCAAACCAAAACCACCTTGAGCTATCATCTAACCCCAGTTAGAAGAGCCCACATCACAAAGTCCCAAAGCTGCAGATGCTAGCATGGGTGTGGAGAGAAGGGAACAGTTAAAATACTGTGATAGGACTGCAAACTAATACAGACTAAGTGGACCGTCCAATTGATCCAACAATCCCGTTACTAGGTATCTATCTAGAAGAAAAAAAGTTGTTTTACTATAAGGACATTTGCACTAGAATGTTTATTGCAGCTCAGCTCATAATCTCCAAGATTTGAAACAACTCAAGTGCCATCAACTCATGAATGGATAAATAAACAAAGGCATATGTATACCGTAGAATACTATTCATCCATAAAGAAAGATGAAAACTTTATATCTTTTGTGTTTACCTGGATGGATTTGGGGAACATCTTCCTAAGGTATAAGAATGGAAAAGCAAGGATCCAATGTACTCCGTACTATTATGAAATTAGTAGATGAACAACTACATGCCCACATGAGAAAAAAAACACAATTAAATTTAAATGAGGAGAAGGGAGAAGGAGGGAGGGGGGTTGGTAAGCACTTACCTAATGGACATAATGTAAGGGTATATGGCACGCCTCTTGGGTGAAGGGCTCAACTACAACTTGGACTTTACCTAACAAATGCAAACAATGTAACTTAATTGTTTGTACCCTTATATTAATCTGAAAAAAAAAAAAACCTAAAATAGAAATACACACATTAGGCTAGGCCTATACTGTATCAGGAACATTAAGACATCATTAGGTGACAGGAATTTTTCAGCTCTGTTATAATTTTATGGGACCACTATCATCTATGCAATTCGTTGTTGACCAGAACAGCAGTATGAGGAGTGTGATTGTACTTTTATTTAGCATATTAGCTAGGCTACTGAAATACTTAACACCTTCAATTAATTAACGGCCATTCGCAATTGAAAGGTAGAATCCCTCAGAATTTGAATCTGAAAGTACTGTTAAATGACATTGAGATGAAAAGAGAAACTTAAATGAATACTTGTAAGATACCATGTATTTGTGTTTTACACACACACATATATATATACATCAATAACGTATATATTTTAATTTTTCCTACTAAGTTGTGCTTAGAATTTCCTTTTGACACGCTTTAAATTCTACCTCTCTACACTTGAAAGAGACCTCTTTGGGCCAGCTTTGTAGAGTGGGCAATTTTTGTGCCTCTAATTATCAGACAACATACAATCTTGTGTATAAATCGTTACTGCTGCAATTAGTTTATTTGCCACTTGTGCTCTGGGGACAGAGGAGAACACCCCTCCCTAACAGCTGGGATGGAATTGCTAGAAAGGCTGTCTGCCCCCTTTTTAAACAGTCCAGGCCCCCCACCTCTGCCAGGTGTGTCTTCTTTTATCGGATTAGGGGAGGAGCAGGAGATACTATCTTTTAAAATAGAAGATCCTCTAAATTGCAGGCATGGATTATTTGGATGTAAAAAGAGTAAGATAATTGCTCTGAGTACTTGCAAACAGTTTAGGTTTATTTTGTCCTCCTATAAGCTATTTAAACTCAACTTTGCTAATTAAAATAAGAAAAAGTAAACTGTTCCCACCACTTCCAACCCACTCTCTTTCAAGGGAAACAAGAAAGCTCACCTGTAATTATAGGAAAGGAATCATAAACAAATTGGTCCAATTCATTGGTTGTATGTATGCCCGTAATTTGTATGGTTGCCTCAGTTATACCCTCAGTTTTTGTTTTTGTTTACACTGTCTCATTAGTATTTTTTCCTGTAAAACTTTTCACTCCTCTATCTGGCATAATTGTATTATAGTGGTCTGAAGTGTTATTTGTTCATTTTGTTTCTCAATCATATGTATTATGGCTTCTTTCATGGTACTCTAACTATTTAAAAAGGGGAATTGAATAGAAAAATGTTAGGAAATATAGTTTCCTATAAGACCTGAGCTGGTGAATTAAATTTAAAATATACCACATCACATAACATTTGTATTTAAATTGTTGATGCAAACAACTGTTTACTTGTTATAACTTATGTCCTTTTGAAATACATATGCAGTTTCCAAAATACATATGTTTAATAACATAATAATATATGTTATTAATCTGAAGGAGTACAGAGAGTGCCAAAAAATGTATATACATTTTAAGAAATGAAAACATTATAATACTCAATGTATACTAATAACAAAAGATGAATACAAGGCACATTGAGCACCTCTCATAACAGCAGAAGTCACATGTGACTGGAGTATTGTAAATTTTTCCCTAAAATATGTATATTTTGGGGGGGTGGCCTCTATATTTCTTAGTTCATTCAGGTTCCTAACCTATATAAACTTTGTGAGTTTCTCATTTATTTGATGGACATCTTACTTGCAGGTGATGGACTCAACAAGCCTAATTTCCTAAGAATTTGGCTTTACATGCCATGTTTATATACAGTGGTATCATTGTACCAATTAATTTAACTAAATGTATACCACTCCAAAAAAATGCAGTACCATTTATATAATTTGCAACAGATTAAAATGTTTCAATACATTTGTAACATAAGATCCTGTAATTTGTTTTGTCCATCATGACTTAAAAGAAAAATAGAAAGGCCATTTTGGAGTAATAGGCTCTACAGTGTAAATCTCATTGTCTTTCTTGATTCTGTTTATTGCCCCAGCAGAGAAACTTTCTTTTTCATTTTGTAAGAATATAAGAATGTGATGATTAGTGAAATTAATTTCATAATATTGCTTGCTTTGTTTATAATAATCAGATATGACATACAGATTTAGTTATGATATCTAGGAATATATTGTATAAGACATGGAAGTTTGTGCTCTAATAACATAGATTTTGAGAAGTCATTAAAGAGAATAAACTTTTAAGTGTTTATCCCTTTAAAAGAAAACATGTTTCTAACCTTTGCCAATTCTTTTGAGGTTCAAAAATGACAACCTATTAGTTCCTATCATTCTACTAAACCTTTCTTATAATCCTTATGTGTTTATGATTCAGAATTCTTTTATGAAGAACTATCTTTGTCTCTTGTATTTGCAAGATTGCCTAAAAGGGAAATGAATCTGAAAACAATTCATGAAAAATTATAATTGGTAACCCTAACACCTTTTTATAAGGTATACAACCTTTACTCATACCCTAAAGGTCAACATGTATTATAATTTTGTTTTACTTAAACTTATAAGAATTCAAATAAAAATAACTGGGTATGAGTGTGGTTTCCTCTGTTCCTCAAAGGGGGAAATTTCTAGATTAGTTTTTTATTTCTTCCCCCAGGAAATATACAACTGTCTATGTTATGGCCATTAATATTCAGTAATAAGTTAGTCCTCAAATACCAATAAGATGATGTGGGCTTGATGGAAGTTAAATGTCCCTAAATCCTATGAATTGATCTGCAGGAGCTGTTTTCCGCATGAGTGGGAGCTTCACCCAGGCAGACATCCGTGGAGCTGTGGAGGTCAGGGTGACGGAGGAGGAGTGGGCTTAGCGGCACACAGGCACTCTATTCCTGACAGTGTCTGGTTTCGGCAAGGGGAAGTGAAGCGCGTGTACCATGCTCAGTGGCATTTCCAAATGCAGCTCAGCTGGGGGCCCAGGCTTATTGCATCAATGGCACATACCAGGCGAAAAAGGAAATACATAATTTTATCAAAGTAATAGATCACAATCTACTAGTCCTTCCCTCCCCCTTCAAAATCATCACCCCCACACTAATAGCTCTAATAGATACAGACTTTATGCATATTTCAGGCACAGCAGTATTTCTAATGCATATGTGAAAGGGCCCTTAATTTATGTCTACCAACTGTGTGGTGCCCTTCTTTTGGGTAATGTCATCATCCTAATGGTGTTTCTATTATACTCAAAGGTAGCAAATGAGGCTTATTGCAAGAAGGTAATTGATTTTCACTGAGTGAAAATGTAAATAGCCATAAGAAATCTTATGAAAGATAAGCAGTTTAAAATTGCCAGAAAGAAATGATTAGTATACATGACTTATTGGTCCAAGTATATAAACTGTTTCTTTTTTCAAGTTGATTCCCAGAATAACTGTATTTTGCATCGTTTTATTTCAAATTCAAGTAAAAATTGATGAATTTTGATGATCTTGCTTTTCCTAGTTTAACTGTGTACATTATGAAAATTATTATCTTCCATGAGAGGGGACTCCCTATTGCCAGTGTGTCTCTGTAACAGAAACCATGTAAATAAAATTCCTATTATGGATGCGTAATGATAAATAATTCTCCTTTGACCTTTCCATAGCAAGTATAACATCCGTATAGATCATGTATTCTTTAAAATCATGTAAGCCAAAATCTTGTTGAAGATTAGCATAGATGTCAGGCCCATATTCAAGAAAAAAGCCCAGCTCAACATGTGTTTTATTATTATAAAGAAGGATTAGGTAGAATCATGGGGCTTATGGACTTAATTCAATGTAGATATACTTGTGACCAATGTCTTATTATTAAGTAAATATAATTCTGAGAGTTTATATTAGCAGGAAAAAAATTAAAACAATATATAATATCTAAGACAAGGAATTTGTTTGCTCAAATAATACCAATTAAAAAAGTATATAGTACAGAGCTTATAAAACTATGTTCCCTGTGCAAGTGAAATATGATAGGTATCAGCACTCCTCTCTCATAACCAATACTCGCTGCATCATCACCACTGTTGTCTCAATCTACAGGATGCCTTTTCTCTAAGGAGCCACTTAACAGAAAAGCAGTATTTTAAGAGGAAAAGTCTTCTTTTTCTACTTGAATTCTCTGTGATAATTAAGAAATAGATTGCACATTTTTTTCCCTCCCTCTACTCCATTTTTCTTATGATTTGAAATAGATTCTTATTTCAGAAATTAGAAAATATTTGAGAGTATTTTTATTCCTTGCCTTAGAAAGTCACTTGGTTTAAAAAGAAAGATATCATTTGTGTTGACCTTTGGGTTGACAGATGGGGAGAGTTGATAAATTTTATTCCTGCAGTAGAATAGGAAATGGAATAGGAAAAGAATCCAAATTCCTTCTCACCGAAGGAGGCTTAGAGGCAGCAATTACTCATTTTCAGCATCATCAGACACAAAATCTTAACATTCGTTTTTATTCTTCATAATGCAATCTTTGGCTAGAGGCAGGCCAGACTTAGCTTAGTTCAAACGGGATAAACTGAAAACATGTTCACACAGTGCTATGAACACAATAGACTCCATATAGAATTAGTCTCCAACCAAGCCCTTTAGTTTGCTATGGTTTTAGATTTTGATGGACAGGACTCCCTAATGATATACAGAGATAGCGTTAATAATCAGAGCCATGTACAAAAATTTGATTTCACATAGAGCCAATGCTGAAAACAAGAAATTCAACTTTATGGGGAAAACAAAACTGTATGTGTTTATTTCATCAGGAAGAAAACATGAAATAGGTTTATCACAGGGTGACTTTGCAGTTATCATATTCTAAATGTGTTATTTCATTTGAAAATGCAGGTCTTTATTATACTCTCTCTGAATTTCACTACCTTAGGTTTATAATGCTGTGAGTAAATAATGAAAACAGAAATGGCTTAAATAATTAATATAGCCAGATATGAAATAACAGTAAAAAAATGCTGGACAGGGCATCAGTAACTCTATATAGCATATTTGATAGAAAGAATGTAGTCAGGAGAATTATACATGGTACTGACAAATATGGGTTTGAACACTTCAAGAAGACACTTGTTTGATTGCTGGTGACCTTAAAACAATTTAGGACTATAGGGCAAAGGTAAAACTGGACCATTAGAAAAAGTGTTTAAGTAATATAAAAAAGTGTCTGTATTTAAAACAATCTCACAGTTTGTGTGTTGGTATTAAGTTTATTTCATTTTATTGTGAGAAACTTTTAGGAACTAAAACAGCAACTTTTATCTGTGTTGGAAAAGATAGGTTTATTATATGTTATTTATAGGTGTCCAATATTCGAGATAATGGATATTCTGTTGTACAGATATATATCACTGCATTATTATTTATTGTACTAATTCCCTGCTTTAGATTATCAGAAAATAAACAATGGTATCTCCAAGAAAGCCTTTCCAAATCTTGGATGTAATCATGGGTGCAATTTTCTTTAAGATTGAGATGAGAATATTGTTAGCAGTATGTGACTATGGTTTAGTCACAAATCCTGGAAACTTAAATTCAGGTGCATTGTAGACATATAAAATTTGAGTTCAAATGCTTTTAAGAAGTCATGCCATTTTGTCATTTGACACTAATTTTCAACCCAGCATGCCTTAACAATGACTGAAATTAGTTCCAAGTGACTTGCGGCTAAGCTATTTTCTACCATCTACAAGAAATTTTTTATGCCAACTGAGTCAAGAGAGGTTTTTGAAATTTTCTTTAGCACATATTATAGTATGGAGATCTTCAGTGTAATCAAGTATCCTGATCATACACACACATTAAGGTGTAACCGAATTGCTTTTTTGCTAATATTCAACCTCATTTATATTCACATTGGTCAGAAAAACAAACGTTGCTTGCAATTGTGTGCTTTCTCTCCAAGCCAACAACAAGTATTATTTCTGTGGGGTTGATGCTACAGATGCTGACCCACTGGAGATTTGGCTAAAAGGAGGGAAAGCCCTCATGAAAAAAGTTATCATTAAATGTGTCACCTATATGTCAACTTAGAAAGGGGATGTATTTACAACTCAACCTTTGTGCCCTCAACATAGTATGACGACTTGGGCTTTTATGAGACTTAGAAGCAGAGTACTTGGGCAACCTTAAGGTGTAGAGAAATCATTTGACTGTAGAAGAAGACTTTAGATAAAATTGAACATTAAACACATGAAGGGTAGCTTTTATGTATTAATTTGAGTATTTTGAATCTTTAGGTCATTTCTCTTAGTCCCCAAAACAAAAAGGATTCAAGGTAGATAAAGATTCCATTTGACCTTCATATTTCATAAAGGTTGTAAATGATATTGTACAAATGGGCACGAATGTTGTTGGCTTAGTTAGTATTCATGTAATAGTAATACATGATGATGGATAATTTAGGAAGTATGTAATCTAATTAAAGATCCTGAATTCAACCTGTATGGATCGAAACAATACTTAAATATATAGTATTCCATTGCTGTATAAGACTTTCAAGGGCAACTTCATAGATAGGGATTCTGTGCTTTAAGGATTGGACGTAACAACAAATAATAGCAAATAAATTGAAATTCCTAAAAATAACTTTTTCTTGAGTAATATTTTTCCCATGAAAAAGGTTAGTGTCTCACAATTTTGTGAAAAGCTCACCATTTATATATGAAAATTATCTTCCTGTAACATTAAAAATCCTCCATAGTGATAATTTACTTGCTTTAAAACTATACCAATAAAGTAGTTGAAGTAAATAAGTAATAAAAAGCACATCAAAGTAGTTATGATGAGACAGCCAGATGGCAGAGAATTGCAGCACTTGTTGTAATTTTATCAAAATTACTATTGTCATGGCATGTTAGTTTTCATGAGAATTTGTACAGTCACTGATCTCATACAGACAAATTAATTTCAGGTTCTCTCATGTGTAGTCACATAACAGCTATACTTGAGCACGCACAAAAGAAAATTAAATAATCACAGTCACATAAACTTGAAAAGCAGCACAATATCTTAAGTTTACTATTCCATAACGTCTCAGGATCAGTGATCATTTCTGTTAGACTCAAATTTATCTATGGTGGGACAGCCATTATGTAGTTTCTGCTATGTTTAATTTTTATTACATAAAGGTACTGTGTCATGTATTCTATTAGTGAAGAATTATTATTAAGGCAGTAATATTGTAAGTCCTACATTTGTGGCCTTTCTTCAAGTTTCATTCTTTTATCTCTTTTTTTGTCTAAAGGGATAACAGAGCTTTTTATGCTTCCTTTTAAAGATAAATGCAGATATGCATTATCAATGATTAATGAGTTTAAGTGATATTTGAATTAAGAATGATTATTACAGGTTTCAAATGTTCTCTTTTCTTTGTCAAGAATTATGAAAAGAAAACGTGGTGCTTTGTGCATTTTACATAACTCTGCTGTTTGCATGCAGCCAACAAGTTTCTGTTTCAAAGACTTTCTCCTAAAGTCATTTATTTTTATTGTTTCATATTCCATAGACCAAGTTCTTTCCATAAACTATTTTCCACCATGTTCCAGATTGGCCACATCATTAATACACACTAGGCCTCAGTTTCCTCATTATAATATGAACCTTTATTGCCTGTATTTATTGCATAGACATGGGAGATTGTGATGAGGATTTAATTCTCCTGAAAGTAAGTTTTAGTATTTATGACCTTAAAATCAAAAAGATAAACATTTTTATTACCTATTCCAATGATCTCAACCTATTTAAGCATGTATGAAATATATTAACTGGCAAATTCTAGTAGTCATAAAGATCTTCGAAAAAGTCACATTAAATATTTTTATTCTTTCTTCTACCAAAGAAGTTCCATATTCAGTTTTATACTTTTGCTCCTAAAGAAGGAAGAATCACTTAGTTCACTGAATTTTATTTATATGTGCTCAAGGGGTTTGTGGTCTTAAATGTACATATAGCTTTTTTTTTAAAAATAATAGTGTTTTTATATTAATAGTAATGAATGTTTTAAGAATTTCAAATGTGTTGAATTTAATTCTTAAAATGTATAAATAATAGGTGTGATTTTCATGTAGAAAAAAAGTTATGTATTTTAGAATGCTTGTTGCTTTTTAATTTGAGTTAGCACTTGTTCCATTGTCTTTTTCTCAATACTTGATATGGGAACTTTAACAACTCTTTCTCTTTTGGAAAAGATTCTAACAGGAAGAAAAGTTTTGTATACAAGTGTGTTCTTTGTATACAAGTGATAATCTGAAATGCTACTTTTGTAAAATGGTAAGCATATTAATTCTTAAATGCTTTAGTTGAAATTACTGTAGATAACCCAGTTTATACTCAGAATTATGAAGGCTTAAGTATGGTAAAATACCTCTGAGTTATATTACTAAATCATAGCTCGAAAATTAAGGGACATAGTAGGGGTTTATAAGAAAAGAAGTTAATGTAAAGGAGACAGAGATATTCATTGCAGCATTATTAAAAATAATAAAGATTTGGAAACAAGGTTCCTGATCATGGGGGCATTGCTAAGTAAATTGCATTTCATCTATGCAAAAATACTACAAAACATTAAACATTTTTGCAAATGGTTTTTAATAGCATAGGAACTTGCATATGCTATAATTTTAATTGCTAGTAACAGTAAAAAAATATATGTCATCTGGCAGTTCCTGTGTCTCAAACGAGTAGGGATTTGGCCCCATATGCTGGAGGTAATGAGTTCAAACCCAGCCCTGGCCAAAAAGAAAATCTGCAAAGGAATATACATCATCAAAATATGTAAAAAAAAAAAAAAAGAAAGAAAAGAAAAAAATACCTCTATGAATTATAATTTTGAAAAGATAGAAAGAAAACTTGCCATGCTGTTAAAATAGTTGTGGATGCCGAGACTATAGCTGGTAATACATCTTAATAGCTAATTACAACTCATATGCCTATTGATTCTTTATATTTTTCTAGTGTTTTATGATAAACATGTATTGTTTTACAATACACGGAAAAAGAATAAGTGGAGAAAAGAAAAACACATAAGAATTTAAAACATCACACCTAATGTCAACACAATATAATTATTTTTATTTTGAATACAAGGTGGTTCTTCTATATTATAATATTTATTTTTACATGTCTTTATTGATTACAATCTTGAGTATGAGTTCAGGGACTGTATCTTTTGTTCCTAACATTATAGCTGTAGATAACAGTTCCTTAGTACATGTTTGTTGAATGGATGAATGGTATTCTATAGGCATACATCTCATTAACCTGGTTACAACTCAATGTGCCTACTGCTTTGTTTCTGCTTTTCTACTTACATTTGCATAATGCTCTTACATGAGTTCACATAAACTTCATAAAGATAATTTTAGTGTTGTTATAATTAATGGTTTAAAAAATTCATTCATTATTCTAGCAATGGATATTTAGGTCACTTCCTGTTCTTATCTAAATGGACAAAATTAATACTTTGGTATTAATCACTCTTTTTTAATTAATCACAAAATTAATTACTCTGGTATTAATGCTCTTAGATTGCATAAATCTTTCGCCTTTTTCTAAATGGAAAAGATTTCAGTGAATGTTACCACCCATTTACATTCAGGCTTCTTTTAAACTATGTCTTAGAATAAACTCCTGGGATTTCAACCACTTTTCAAAAGGTATTATTATCTTTATAATACTTACTGTATATTATCCTGTTGTTTTGGATAGGATTGTACTTACTGGCAATACAACCAACAATAAGTGAACAAGTTGATTTTCTTCCCAAATTCATCTCAGTTGAGTGTCTTACATTTAGATGTTTTTGTTAGATTTAGTGGATGTTAAAAAAAGATAGATTGCCTTCATTTGCATTTATTTGATTTCAACTTTCTAGATACTACTTATCTGCTTTCTAATTGTATTTTTATATGAATTATCTATTTATATCCTGTGCCAATTTAGAGTTTTTGAAATTTTTAAAAATACATTTTAATACCCTGATTACACATCAAAGTGATAAATCCTTTGCCTGTTATATTTGATGAAAATATTTTTTCCAGTGTGTCTTTAAATTTTGCTATTTTCCAATATACAATAGCTTTAAAATCTATGTATTCTAATCCACTGATCTTTTCACATGTAATTGTTTTGCTTCTGAAAACAGGCAGCATGTGTGACATATGTTGTCAACCTTGTACAAATATGAGTCATTTGCATGTAATTCATTATTACAAAGTATGTAATTATATGTTCCTAGATTAGGTATTTAGGCTAATTGTTATTCTTTTGGGATTTTCTCTTTCTGTGTCTCCTCTTTTTTCCTCCCTTCCCTTCCCTTCTGCTCTTACTTTTCCTACATTTACTAAGGGTCTTCCTCATTGTTCCTTGTTCTTTCACAAGCCTTCGCCCGTGATGGCATTGAGACCGTAGCCAATTACCATATTGCACTCTATTCACATCCTACTGTGATCTGTGCTTTAAATGCCTGAAAATCCTCAAGTCTTTGTTTTAATCAGAAGTCAATTCATGAATTATACATATATGCATACATGCGGGTATATGCACGTGTTTTATTCTGAGGGAAAGCAACACAATTCTGATAACAACAATTCTAATGCGTTGTTATCTAATGATAACTTCTTTGTCCCTAATTATAAACTAAGGCTGAGGCTGCCACACTCCTGGACAGATGGACAGGACGCTGAAGACTAGATTGCCTCCCTGTCATGCAATTACTTCTATCCTTGGGACCAAGTCTGCTGTTTATTGATCTCGATCCTTCCAGAAAGTGGAGCCTTTGCTGTGTTACACTGATGAGTTAATACTATTTTGGATTCCCACCTCTTCGCCCACTGAGAGGTTGTCATGATGAACCAGTTATTTTTAGAACCTACCAAAGTCAGTGTCTATCTTCTACAGCGGTTCTCAACCTGTGGGTTGTGACCCCTTTGGGGTCTCCTGCATATCAGATATTTACATTACGATTCATAACAGTAGCAAAATTACAGTTATGAAGTAGCAAAGAAAATAATTTTATGGTTGGGGGTTTCTACAACATGAGGAACTATATTAAAGGGTCATGACATTAGGAAGGTTGAGAACCATTGTTCTAGGACATCAGTTTAAGATGAAGTGGTGTCCTTTTAAGAAGAGGAAAAGAGGTTGGGCACAGTGGCTCAAGCCTGTAATCCTAGCATTCTGGGAGGTCAAGGTGGGTGAATTGCTTTAGTTCAGGAGTTCAAGACCACCCTGAGCAAGAGTGAGACCCTATCTCTACTAAAAATAGAAAAAACAAGCCAGGTGTTGTAATGTGCACTAGTGGTCTTAGCTACTTGGGAGGCTAAGGCAAGTGAATCATTTGAGCCCAAGAGTTAGAGGCTGCTGTGAGCTGTGACACCACAGCACTCTACCCAGGGGGTCAGAGTGAGACCCTGTCTCAAAAAAAAAAAAATGAAGAAGAGAGATACAGACACACAAAAGGACAAAGGGAATTGCTTCTAAGAGTCCATGGAGGCAGTGAAGTGCTACAGCTGCAAGTTAAGAAACACCAAAATTTGTTGGCAAACCACTGGAAGAAAGGAAGAGGCAAGAAAGAATTCTCTCCTACAAGTTTCAGAAGGACCATCAGATTGCTAACATCTCAATTTCGGACTTCTAGTCTCTAGAACTGTGAGGTATTAAACTTCTGTTGTTTTAAGATATGAGACTGAGCTCGGAATGATGTGTGGGAATAGGATTGACCAAAAAAGGGGGACTCCATGTGGTGGAAACCTCATTAGCAAGGGAAAAAACGAATATGGAAGGGCTAAAACAAAACTGGAGTTATTATCTTGGAGACTAATTCAAGATAAATTGAGGTGGACAATGCAGATCCTACTGTTGGAAGACCTTGAATAACACAGTGTAGAATTGATCCATTTTATGCCCTCACTCATACCATCAGAGTTTACTAATTTTTTATTATATACTTAATTAGCAACAGGTAGCCATTTGGCCATATCAGTGCTGTGGCTCCAGTTGTTTGAGAGGAAGGTATTTTCTATGCCTTTATTTTTCTTAGTCTCATCACCAAATTTTTAAATCTAATAATTTCAAATAAGTAATATATACACATGGTTCAAAAATCAAACTCTCAAACAGGTGTATAGTAATGTTTTCCTTCTACCACTGCCCCCTCTCTTCCACTTCTACACCCACCAAGAAATCGCTCTTACTAATTACCTGTAGATCTTTCCAGAGGTTTCTTTTTAATGCATACACAGAGAAATATGAATACTACTCCATTCATTCCCTTCATGTAAGTCGTAATAATCCATATACTGTTTGTACTTTACTTTGCTTTTTTGTTTTTTTATTTAACAACATGTTTGAGATCTTTCTGTATCGGTACACTAACCCCTCAGTTTCTGTTTTTTGGTGTCCAATATCCCATTATGTGGATGTACCATTGTTTATTTAAGCTGTTTTCTCTTGGTGGACATGGTGTTGTTTCTAGTCTGTCCCTTTTAAAATCAATGCTGCAATGATTAATCCTGTACTTTGTTCATTGCAAAGTATGAATATGTTAGGAGATAATTTTAAAAGTTATATAGACTAAGGAAAACGTTGTGTATGCATTAAATTTTTATAGATATTGCCAAATTGTTTTCCAAAGAGACTGTAAAATTTACACGTTCTCCAGAATCATTTGTTTCATATGTAGCTTTGATAATACAAGATATATCAAACATTGAATCTTTGCCCGTTGGCAAAGTAAAAACTGGTCTGTCCTTCTAATTTGAATTTGCAATTCTATTATTTTAAGTGAACATGAACATTTAAATTATGTAAATGTTATCTTAATTTTATTTTTATTTATTTATTTATTCATTTTTACTGTTGGAGTACACAGAACCAGGTTACATTGATTGATTTTGTTAGATAATTACCCTCTTATGTTTGTGCCCTGCCCCTAAAAGGTGTACCACAACCCTTGACCCTCCACTCACTCCCTCCCCCCTTCCCTTTCTCAGCTCTCCCCATCCCCCAATCCCCACTGTGAACTGGGACCTTAATTGTCCTCATATCAGAATTGAGTACATAGGATTCTTATTTCTCTATTCTTGTGATGCTTTACTAATAAAAATGTGTTCCACATCCATCCAGGGTAATGGATGTAAAGTCTTTATCATTTTTTGTGGCTGAATAGTATTCCATAGTGTACATATACCACAGCTTGTTAATCTATTCCTAGGTTGGTGGGCATTTAGGCTGTTTCCACATTTTGGCGATTGTAAATTGAGCTGCAACAAACAGTCTAGTGCAAGTGTACCTGTGGTAAAAGGATTTTTTTTCTTCTGGGTAGATGCCCACCCAATGGGATTGCAGGATCAAATGGGAGGTCTAGCTTAAGTTCTTCGAGGATTCTCCATACCACCTTCCAAAAAGATTGTATTAGTTTGCAGTCCCACCAGCAGTGTAAAAGTGTTCCCCTCTCCACATCCAGGAGAGGATGACATAGTGACCTCATAGTGACGACATAGTGACCTCAGTAGAGTGCTGTGACTTCACAGCTCACAGCAACCTCAAACTCTTGGGCTTAAGCGATTCTCTTGCCTTAGTCCCCAGTAGATGGGAATACAGGTACCCACCACAATGCCTGGCTGATTTTTTATTGCAGTTGTCATTGTTTAGCTGGCCCAGGCTGGGTTTGAACCTGCCAGCCTGGGTGTATGTGCCTGGAGCCATAACCACTATGCTACAGGCACCAAGCCTATTTATTTGTTTTTTTGAGAGAGAGAGTCTCACTATGTCACCCTCAGTAGAGTACCATGGTATCACAGCTCACAGCACCTCAAACTCTTGGCCTTAAGTGATTCTCTTGCCTCAGCCTCTCAAGTAGTTGGGACTACAGGCGGCCACCACAACATCCGGCTATTTGTTGTTGTTGTTGTCGTCATTGTTGTTTAGCAGGACCAGGCCAGGTTTGAACCCGCCAGCCCTGGTGTATGTGGCTGGCACCCTAACCATGGAGATACGGGCACCGAGCCTAAATGTTATTTTAAAATGTATGTTTAAATTATGTTTTTCTTTCTGTAAACTCATTCTCTTTCCACATTTTCTGTTGGGATTTCAGTATTTTTGTTTTACCAATTTGTAATTTTCCATATATTGGGAAATTAGCTCTTTTGTGATTTGAGTTACAAATATTTTCTGAATTATATATATATATTTTTTTTTTCTTTTCTTTTTTTGTTTGATTGTGGGAGATTTTTCCGTGCCGAAATTTTTTTTTAAATAATTTTATTGAATCATAATTGTGTACATTGGTGCAATCATAGGGCACAATGTGCTTCATATACATTCAGAAATATTTTGATCCTACTGTTACAGATAGCCTTCATGGCATTTTCTTGATCACTATATAAAGACATTGATACTCTACCTTTAATAAGTTTCACCAGTACCCTGCTAAGATGCACCGTAGGTGTGTT